>JBBJLS010000041.1:26514199-26537768 GCA_037577275.1 Bryconaethiops microstoma | reverse complement strand
GTGTGTGTGTGTGTGTGTGTGTGTGTGTGTGTGTGTGTGTGTGTGTGTGTGTGTGTGTGTGTGTATGTGTGTGTGTGCGCGTGTGCACGCAAATCTACAGGGCTGTAGCAACTTGGGGAGAGAAACTGCTATGGAAACCTGCCGCCATGGCGACCGGAATTACAGCCTGGTCTCATCCTTCCACAATGTGTGTGCGTGTGTGTTCGTGTTTGTGTGTGTGTTTGGCTTACTATACTGCCTGATCTGTTATTTTGTCAGTTATCAAAAAGTCAGTTATTTTAGTTTAGCGCATTGTGTAGCAATAAGACATCAGTATTAGTTTTATTCATGTCATGTACCAAGAACTTGAACTGTGAGGTCAGCTGGTCACGTCTTTTTGAGCACCCTGGGCGAGCGGTCAGTGCTCTAATCACTCTGCTTCCTGCACGGCTTTGCAAACTTGAGAATCATTTGTTTGTATCAGAAGGAGAAACATATTTGTGCACACCTAGTCGTCAATGGCTTTTTTTTCTCAACCAAAGTTCTTTATGGGTCTTTAAAAAGTAGTACATTTTACAGACTTTTACAGTATGACCTTATTTATTTGTCTTGTCCTGCTGTTTATATATAATATATGAAGACACATCGATATGGGTGGGCGTTACTTTGACTAAGGTATATTTAGTATCATCACTGCAGATTTGGTTCTTAAGGGGATTTTTCTAAATTTCTCTATAATTCATATGTTGAGATGAGTCATGCAGAGTGGTTTCGATTTGAAATGCTTCGTTTCAAGGAAGAATACAAGCACAGGTGTCTTTATAGAGCTGGATGTCAGATAGAGCCACATCAGAAATGACCCATGAACCTACATGTGTGTTTTTATATGTAATTTTAATGGTAAAATCAGGCCATGATTTTATATCCATTTCATGTGACAAAAAACTGTGAAGGAGCTTTTAGAGGTATTAACACTTTGGATGTCTGGTTTCATTTGCCACCACTGTGAACAATTCTCGGTACATTGCTCAGGAAAGGAGCATTTCCCAAAGCTCTCTGCATTACTTTTTTGTCTTAGCCATTTAATTAGGCAGAAATTTTGAAAAGTTGGTGGAACTTCATAAATTACAGTTTGAATTTTTAAAGTAGCCGAGTCTTTGAATGATGGAGGTAAAGGGAGAGAAATGATTTGACTAGTCAGTGAACCAGGCAGTCAGTTTGTGTGTGTGTGTGTGTTTGTGTGTGTGTTTGTGTGTGTGTTTGTGTGTGTGTGTGTGTGTGTGTGTGTGTGTGTGTGTGTGTGTGTGTGTTTTGATGGATCAATGTATTTGTCATCCACAAGTTCCTAACCCAGATCCTGGACTACCCTGTATCCTGCCTGTGAGAGTGTTGTCCTCCTGTAACACACATACTGTCACTCAGGAAGGGCTTGTAAAGAGATTATTAGTTGAATCAGATGTGTTGGAGCAAGATGAAACTAATGTGCCGGACAGGTGTAGCCAGAATTAGGAATTAGAGATCCAATGTTTACTATAATGACCAATCTATAATAATCATCTGTGTATTTCCAGTTCACTCTTTTCTTCTATGTCCTGTTTTCTTCTAAAAAAAAAAAAAGGACATAAATAGACAGCCTGTCTCCTAACTTGTGGCACTAAGAGCCTCGACTCTCCTCTAAACTTTACACTTAATCAGGGCTGCCCAGAGTTAGCCTATAGAGGGATTGATTTATTTGACCTGCAGTTGTAAACTACAAATTGCACCTGTATGGTCAGTGAAGCTGATAAAATGGACTATGTGTGTTTATACAAGGTGATTGTGTCTAATGAAGTGGCTTATCAGTGTGTATGTATGCACATATGGAAAATGGTCACGTTAAATGAACGATTTTGAAGTGAAAGTGAACCAATTGTCACATATGAACGCACCACAGCACACAGTGTGAAATTGTTCTCTGCATTTAACACTTTCACCCGAATGTGAAGGGTACCTCAGTGGTGCCACCGGCAGTCCTGGGATTAGAACCCACAACCAATCCACTGCATCCACACTTTGCTCTTGTCTTTCAACGTGAGGACCAAACGAGTGTCAGAGGAAATCGGTATAAATGATTTCTGACATGAACTGAATGATCTTATGTGCTCAGATCTTCCCAAATATCTCCAAACACACTGGGTGGCACTTTATAGCACAAAACTGTAGACAAAAAATATCTTTAGCAAGTTCAGGACAGCCTCATCAAGCAAGACTTTAGGTCATTAGTTATCATTAAGGATGATGAGAAGTTCTACATCTGATTATTTAATAATCACATTTAGAGAGTGCATATATAAATAAATTATAATTAGTTTGGAGGAAAGTACTGTAAAATAGTTGAGCATGAAAATGGTAGTAGGTGGAGGTGAAACATAACTCATTACGTTTTAAAGGAGGATTACTGAAAAACAAGTACCTTGTCTTTTAAATGACATGATGAATGCGTACTATGACTAGGTCAAAGAACTAACAAAGTAAAAGTTCATGTTAACTAACTTCTCAGTACATTTGTCTCTGTAAAAAAAAAAAAAAGGCTGCAATCCCAGCACAGTTTAGCCAGTACAAACATAAATATCCTCAAACTTTCCTCTTCTACTCCCTAAGAATGCGAGGAGCTGGTTCAGCTGCAATAAACATGTGTTTGGTTGCCACTGGCTGTGTGGAGGCGTACTATGAGATCGGAATCCACTGTTGGGACATCGCAGCCGCCGCAGTCATCGTGGAGGAGGCTGGGGGAGTCCTCATGGACTTTGAAGGTAAGAACTGCTCAAGCTACTCTATATGGACAAAAGTATTGGGACACACCTCTTAATTCAGGTGGCCCCTTACTTCCAGTGAAGGACAATCTTAATGCTTCAGCAAACCAAGACATTCTAGACAACGTCATGCTTTCAATTTTGTGAACGCAGTTTGGGGAAGAACCTTTTCTATTCCAGCATGACTGTGCCTCAGTGCACAAAGCGAGCATGGTTGGATGAGTTCGGTGTGGAGGAACTTGACTGGCCCACACAGAGCCCTGACCTCAACCTCATCCAACACCTTTGGGATGAAATGGAATGGAGATTGCGAGCCAGGTCTTCTCGTCCAACATCAGTGTCTGACAATGGGCTGCAGAGTTAATGGGCACAAATTCCTACAGAAATTCCAAAATCCTGTGGAAAGCTATCCAAGAAGAGTTGATGCTGTTATAGCTGCAAAGAGGGGACCAGCTCCATATCAAAGTCTATGTATTTGAATGCAAAGTGATTGAATGCACAGGGACTTCCCTGTGTAATGGTGTAATGGTCAGGTCTCCCAATAATTACGTCCATATAGTACGGCGGGTAACCTTTATAATTATTCTGTTATTTCATTTGGAAAGCTTTTCCTCTGGAAAGCCCTTTATACATTTTGTAATTAAGATGAAACTTAACAGTACTGACCAAATAACTTCAGTATTATCGAATATTAAAAAAGTACTATCAATATTTAAGTAACGGTCTTGGCATACATAAAAGGCATCCTTCTTCCAGAATCAGGCAGATGATTGCCAGTCTAAATCGCATTCTGTAAAAAGCAAGCACTTCTGAATTAGTCTTAATTACATTTTGAAAGAAGTTCAGGAATTAGTGGTGAAATGAAGGTATCAGTATTGATAATGAAAAATAACAATACCAGCCCTAATGCTACATAAAGATCATTATACCATCATTTAAAGTAGGGATATCTGAACGGTGCTTACTGGCAGGGCACAAACTTCCATTACTTGTTAGATATATTAGCCTTGTAGTGTGAAGCTAAAGCATCATCATGATGGACACTGTCATGTCTTGGCTGATTGACTTCAAGGGCATGTGACTTTTTTTTTTATTTATACTAAACTTTAACTTAAGAAGAGACTGTCACACCAGTGTCCCTCCAGAACTCCATTGTGAACTCTTTGCAGGTGGCCCAATGGACCTGATGTCTAGAAGAATCATTGCAGCGAACAACAAGACGATCGCAGAAAGGATCGTCAAAGAGATCGAGGCATATCCAGCCGTCAGGGATGACGCTCCTCTAGAAACCAAACAATGAATACCAGGTTTAACTATCAGGTTCTGATATTCTGTGATTTCTGTGATGCTGTCTTTAATTATTTGATACAAATTTATGGTGGTATCTTCTTTATTGGTATTTAAAAGGCAAAAAGGCATTTTTGAAAGAGATTTTACTGTATGTCAGTTTTATTTTAAGGTATTTTATTTGTGGTCTTCAACTTGTTGTTCGTGGTGATTTTGGTAGAAGTTTGGAAATTCAAATGGACACACGGTAGAAAAATAAATCTTTTATTTTCACAGTTATTCAGAAAGTTAAAGATAAAATATTAGTGTTGTTTACATTTCGTCACTGTGGCACACGTCGTTCTTTTTTTTTGTTTTGTTTAAACACCACGTTCACAATCCAAACCGTCTATCCCCATGCTCATTAAATTGCATTCATGCACATGAGTTAATAATGTACCAAATGTATTAAAACAACTATTCTGTAAAACAATGGACCCTGTAAAAATCTGAGTACAAAATATCTGCAGAGCTGGAGTCAGACTCTGAACAAATGAGTTATTCTAACATGGTGAGTGCATTACTGTGGTTTAGAAGTGCTAAAGCGGAGTCAGTGCACCTCCATGAATGAATGAATACAGCATGATTCAGATCACTGAAAGCAAAAATTGATGCACGTTGTCCTTATTAAACCACTCTTAACCCATTAAAATGGTAGGGAGACAGAGAGATCACAAATTTAGGACAGTAAAAAGTTTGGTTGGTTGGAAATTCAGCACATTTGAACTCTATGAGGAAAACATGCAGAATGTCAGCTTTCATATGAGGGCGTGTCTGTCAATTTTGGGTGAACTGTGTAGAAATTAGTTCCTTTTCATCCCATTTTAGTAGATCAGAAGTAAGCGGACCATTGGCTGCTCATTTATTTGTTGTTCACCTATGAGCTGAGACACTTATTTGCATCCAGACTCTCAACATGAGGACCAAACGAGTGTCAGTGTCAATAAAGCAGGTCCTTGTGAGGCTGTAAATCAGAATAAATTAATTCTGATGTGAACAGAGACATCTTATCTGCTCAGATCTCACCAAATATCTCCAAACACATTGGATCCCACTTTACTGTACAAAACTGTAGACAAAACATATCTAAAACAGTCAAAATATGAAAACTACAGGGTCAGGACAGCCTCATCAAGCATGACCTTAGGCAGTTAGTTATCATTAAGGATGAGCTACCAAATTCTACATCTGATAATTTAATAATCACCAAATTTATAAAATGGTCATATTTACATATATGATATGGAAGAAAATACTGCAAAATAGTTGAGCATGAAAATGGCATTAGGGTCTAAGCTGAGTGTCTGTTTAACAGTAGGTGAAGGTGAAACATGATATAACTGCTCATTACATCTGAATGGAAGACTACTGGAAAACAAGCACTTTGTCTTTTAAATGACATGAATGAATGATAAGACTAGGTCAAAGACCTAACAAGGTAAAACGAGTTCAAGTTGACTTTAACTTGTAATTACTTTTGTTTCTATAAAAATCATGCAGTTCCAGTGTTTAAGATAAGATAAATCTTTATTAGTCCCACAAGTGGGAAATTTGCTTTGTCATGGCAGAAAGTTTAGTTAATACAGACAAATACCCTCAAACTATGCTGACATTCTGCACCTCATCATTTCATTTTAAATACTATGTGCTAATGTGTAATTCCAAAAGAACCAAATTATGTCACTGTACTAATAGTTCCATACTGCACTGTGCATAATGTGGGTAAGGAGTGATGGTTAATGCCCAACAGCTGCGTTGGGTGTTACTCTTCAGCTGCAACAAACTCTCAGACGTATGCTGACCTTTTGAGAACAGGGATCTGGTCAACATTGGCCACGTGTAGTGCGTATCTGTGGAGTGATGGAGACTCAATCGTTGAGCAGTAGCAGCAGTTGGGAGTCTTCGGATACGGCTCTGCTTGGGTTTAGCACAGAGTACCACGGAGCGCCGGCGGCCGGTGGGGAAGAAGGAGAGGGGGAAGGGGTGGGAGGAGCTGCAGGCTTCAATCCTGGAGCAGCAGCACGAATCAAACCAACCCTCTCCATCAGGATCTGAAGAGAAAACACTCATGTTAAATTATATACAACATAGGGGGCTGAAATTGCAAAACTTTTCAAAAGTTTGGCCTCAAATACAGCCATGGAAAAAATAAGTGACCACTTTTCCCTTTTTTACAATTTGCAGTGTGTGTGTAAAATACACAGATTGCTATTCTTTTCTGAACTGTTGCAGTGTGAGCTGTGTAAAAAATAAGAAACACCTCCATATGTGTTGTGAGTGCAGCAGTGTTTGTATAGCAGCTTTTCTATGTGCTGTATTCCAGCAGCTTCGCTCCTGATTCAGTTTCTGATGGGATCAAACAGAGTCACACATGCACACACTATACACTTAACATTACTATTTTAATTGTAAAATAATGTAAGAGTGTTGTGTAGTGTAACATTTCCAATGTATAATAAATTATATGTATTATTTTTTAATTTTCTCCAAACATTTTTTTGTGTTGAATTTTGAATCAAGTGTGGTCAATAGTGTATCAAACAACAGTGACATGCAGATTTTACACAGAGACACTCCCACAAATTACAAAAGCAATAACCAGAAAAAAAAAAAAATGCCGTGGTCTCGAATTTATTTTTCATGGCTGTATATGGGTATAATGAGCGAGAAGACACTTAAATGACTCAGAATTTTTAGCATAGCAAAAAAAGAAACCCTGAAATCTTTTGACAGATAACTTGACAAAAGTGACTCTAAATAGATCAAGATGTCTTGTTCCCAAAAAGCTTTTTATTGAATAAATTATCTAAATGAGCTAGTTATAAAGTTTACAGCATTATAGCACAACAGCAATTATTAAAAACATGAGCAGAAGCGTATTGGACTATATTATATATCATATGACTCATTCAGCTGTGTTAAGTTTCATCAGCTGGTGGTATTCTTTAGATATCAAGCCCTTTTTATTTCTCTAAATGAATATTCATTAACATCTGATTTGTATGTGTGGCTAGTTAAGCTGTGGAAGTGGAAAATCGATGGATTCAAAATGTGAAAGCTTCTTGTAGGCTGAGAGAGTGCATGCCTGTCTGACCTGTCGGAGGCGCTCAATGTAGAGCCTGTCTGATTCAAGAGGCTTTTTCTCCGGGATGGGAACCCGCCACCGGTCCATTTCTGCCCGCAGTTCTGGCTCATCAAACAGCACCACGGGGTCCAGTCCATTCTGGTTAATCAGCTCCACCAGACACTCCTTGTAATGCAGGCTTTAGAAAACAACCACAGAAGCAGAGACCAGATTATTCATGGTGGATCGTGGGATTTTCCAACTGCAGTCCTGGATCATTGCACTGTGTGCAGTTCAGTGCTCGCCTTGTGTTAACACACACCCTCAGTGGTGAAGTCTGAGGTCTTAAAGCAAGAGCTAACGTACAGGGGGTCCTCGAGTTACGACACAGATCTTTTTTCTTTGACAGTGATGTAACGTGAAGTTCAAACACACCCTAGTCTAAGACACTTACCGATACTAACATAGCTGTAAAATCATAATCTAGACCATAAAAACACAACTAAGCCACAGAAAAAGGAAAAGGATATAAATATACTGTACTTGTTCACTGTACTGTAGTAAAAAGAAAAAAAAATAACAAAAAATTAGTGTGGGGGACGCCAACTCACGCCCTCATACGCTGTGCTACTGCGTATTCTCCGTATTCTGCATATACTGCGTATTCTTCCGCTGCTCGCAACCAAACTAGTTATGGGAGTGAGCGTCGTAAACTCGAAGCGTCATATGTGGAGGCTGTTGTAACCTGAGGGCCTCCTGTATATGTCATCTTATGGCATGATCTCATTTATGGCAGAAAATTTTAAAAAGTGGCCATTTTTGACCCTCAAGTTTCATCAGTCAGTCAGTCAGTCAGACAGTCAGTCAGTCAGTCAGTCAGTCAGACAGACAGACAGACAGACAGACAGACAGACACTTTATTGTCATTGTGTCAGTACATTGAGATGTCGTTTGGGGCTAGCCCGCAGATGCATTATAAAGGGTTCTGAATTATCTAAAAAAAATTTAAAGGTCAATTTCTGCCAAATGCTGTTATCCTCTGACATATTACTTAAAGATTTAGGTTGCAAAAAGTGCCCAGGCCATGCAAGGTATAGACCTCAAATTATTTAATGCTTTTCTTAAAGACTTTATAGGATGCGGTAAATATTTTGTATTTAACAATTTAACAGACTATTATTAACAGATCACTATTACTCACATCGAATATCCCTTTGTTAGATATTGCTAGATTCTAATTAATGACACTTTTTGGACTGTAGACACTTTTTAACTTCTCCCCAATCAAGTCTAAATAGTTGCTGAGATTTTGGTGCACATGCATTATTGTAAAAATAAATAAATAAAAGATACTAACATAAAAGGACTGCTCCTTAAGCATCAGAAAGAAAATCAGGAAGCTTTCCCTGGTGCAGAAAGTGAAGGTGTGACGTACGTGCAGTAGCCGTTGAATTCTGGCAACGCCAGACGACCACAGGGTTCTTCTCTCATTCCTGCCTCTTTGTGCTCCAACACACCACACAGACCTACAAAAGACACAATCAATATTCACACATGTTCACAAATTTAAACACCCTGAGGGAGATGCCGCAATGCAACATTAAAAAGGCTGGACTGCACTTTCCATTTATTGAACTCAAAGAGAGAGAGAAAAAAACAAACAAACAGACATATTTCGGCACAGAGACTTCCGTAGTGTGCTGATAACGTTATGGCCACCAACTGAGCAGTCCTTTGAATTATATGAGTGCATCCACTTGTGAGTTCCTTTAAAACAAGTCATAAAACCAACAAGACCAATCATCAACCATGTATAACATGAATAAAGAAAATGAATGATGCATGCTGAGGTAGACCATGTGCCAAAACAATAAGTGCATCCATCTATCCATCTATCCATCTGAACTGTTTATCCTTAACCATTGTTGGGGGGGGGGGGGGTCCCAGCTGTCATAGGGCAAAAGGCAGAGAAACACCCTGGACAGGTCTCCAGTCCTTCACAAGGCAGACACACAGACACATTCATGCACATACTGACATCTAGAGGCAGTTTAGCACCTCCAATTTGCATGTTTTTGAATGGAGGGAGGGACCAGCAGAAACCCATGCAGACCTGGGGAGAAAATGCAAACCCCATATGGAAAAGACCCTCAGCCTCCCTCGCCAGGAATCAAACTCAGGTCCTGGGAGTGGGGTTATTACTATTATAGATTATTTTTTTTATATAACAAATCTGTTTTTGGGGGTGTTCTTATAGTGCTTCATCTACAAATCTGACAACCTCACTAAAGATATTTTTGCTGGGTTAACCCTTATAATAATTAAGACCCGCACAATAATTAAGACACTATTTATTGAAAGGTTTGAATCTGCACTTCTGATGTTTTTCTGTTTCAAAAATGACAAATACAGTTATTTGCAAAAATCTTAACCACAACAAGGTAATCAACTGTGATCTCTTTACAAATGGCATTGCAAGAGGCATTTTGGAATAAAATACTGAATTTAAAAAAAATCACAAAAAAAATACCTCTTTGCCCCCTGGATCCTTCCTTCTGTCTGAACATGAACGGGTGCATAACTCTGTAGTGCTGGAAAACAAGAAGAGGCCATTAAGCCATTGAAACAGAGTGAAGTCATTAACAAACAGGCTTGAAGAAAGCACCCACCTGGAGCAGACTGCGCAGTCTGGGCACAGTCCAGTCTCTGAGGTGGTACAGGCAGTCCCGAGGGTGGTGGGCGTGTAACCCCTTACTGCCACATTCAACTGAGAAATCACATACCTGTACGGACAGCATGGATAAAGTTACATTCCTTACAATTCATGGACATACACATCTCAAAGCATGTATTCAATATTTTTGTATTAAAAAATGTAGTATTATAAGGAACATTATATTTGCATTATTATTAAGTCACGGCAGCAAAGAATGGTCTGGATGTTCCAGCTGTTCGTGACAAAAATAGAAATGAGCATAGTGAGATGGAGAGAGTGAAACACTCACCGAGCCGCTTCTGAATGGACGACTGCAGCCTCCACAAAACTCATGCTGGCACTGGGTGCATTTAAAATGTAAACAACCGCCTTTAGAAAGAAGGAACCGGAACTTGCATTTTGGACAATCTGTGAAAAAAACAATACAATATTTTTTACACTCAGAACGTCAATGTTAAACCATTACAAAAGAAAATACTACAAGAACAAAAGGATTATCTGTGTAAATTAGGCATGGGCGATATGGCAAAAATCAGGATACAGGGAGTCCTCGGGTTACGACAGTCTCGACATACGGCATTTCGAGTTTACGACGCTCACTCCCATAAAAACGTAAAAAAATTGAGACGTGAGTGCTTGGGCTTACGCCGTTAGCGTCATACTTCCGGACTCCGTGGGCAAATACGCAGTAACGCAGCGGATGAGTGAGGGAGTTGACGTCCCCCAGTATGCTTACCTATTTTTTTTACACTCATTTTTTGTCATTTTTTCTGTTACTACAGTACAGTGAACAAGTACAGTATATTTATGTCCTTTTCTGTGACATTCCCGCGTAAGTGGCCGCTAGAGGCCGCTATTGTTTCAGTTTTTCATGTGAGATTCTTAGTTTGAAATGTTCTGTTCACTGCCTTAGTTCACGTGTTCTGTCAGCTCTGCCGTGTTTATGTGAAAGAGATTGTGTTTAGTTTTTGGTTCCTGTCCTAGTCTGTTATGTATTTAAGTTCCAAGGATTCTTGTCCCAGTGGTCGGTCAACCATCACACAACACTCACACATCCTTCGGTGTATACCTATCCGCTTGTTTTGTGTATCTGCAAGATGTTTGGCCATCGTGCATTTTTTGTGTTTGGCTTTTTTGAAAATAAAACTACTCGCTGAGAAACGGAATTCTGCGCTTGCACCTCATGTTAGGACGGGTATGCACGAGATGTGACAGTGGCTTAGTTGTGTTTTTATGTTCTAGATTATGATTTTACAACTGTGTTAGGATCGGTAAGTGACTTAGGCTAGGGTGTGTTTCAACTTACACCAAAATTCTGGTTACGTCACTGTCGTAGGAATGAAATTGTGTCGTAACCCGAGGACCCCCTGTATTTTAAAATACAAAAATGTATTATGATATTTATTTATGAAGGTTACAGCCAAGTTGGAAAAGAGAAAATATAGCATCAAAAATAATAGAGCGCCAATATAATACACTTATGAGTAATTTACCCCAATTATGAGAACATACTGTCTTGCTGTCCACCCCAATCTAATTACTGTAACCTGGCATATGATCTTGGGTTAAGTATTAAACATCAGACCTATTTTGTTTCGGCTGAGAAGGAGTTCCAGACGTGAGTTTTGATACTCAGGGCTATTGAGTTGCTGCCACTCTCTGAACTTCTCACAAGAAAGTCCCTCATGCTGGGGGGCCCACTGTAATCCAGACATCCAGTTAGGAATGTAGAGGTCCAAATAGAAAATAAAACAAGATCCGAATAACAAGGCACAATAAAGGAAGGACTGGAAGACAAAAGGTTAACAAATGAATAATGTAATCAGTGACTGACTTTCATCATCCAGCACTTTCGGTGGAACCACTTACATGATGTAATTACAAATTAGCACTCTGAACATGCTGTTCTGGCCTCTTGTAGAAGCCTTTACTTACAGGACTCTTGCAATTAAAGCATGTGCTTTTTCCACAACTGGGGCAATCCATCCTCAGTCTGTCAGCCTCGTGGAGCAGCCCAAAAGAACACTGCCAGGGGGAAGAAGCGCGAGAGAAAAAGAGGGAAAGGGAGAACACGAGTATAAAATATCATGAATAATAATCACTTGGAGCCAGTTAGCATAAACGTAAATATGATCATGCTGTCTGGTCTTCACTAACCTTAATTAAAATCCTAGCTGCAATGATCATATAAAACAGAAGCATTCATTAATATGTAGGTGTATTGGAACCTGAGGAAAAGAAGTGCTTACGTGAGCACACCAACGGAAGTTTGGCATCTCCTGCAGGGCCTGGTCCCTCAGCTTCCTCTGAAACAGCTCGTGGGTTGCCGGGTCCAGATAATGCCTGATCTGTGAGCAACAGATAGAGTGCATTTGAATAAAGACAGAAAGGATAAAACATCAAGAATCTAATGGTTGATGTCAGAGGTCATCGGTGCTGGCAAAAGAAGGCTGGAGGGCCTAAAGTCACTGAACTGTGCTACATTCCAGTCCTCCAGGACCAAAACTGATCAGTCCTGGTTTACACGCTATTACGAGCTCAGGACCATCAGAGAAACAAAATGTGTAACATAAAATGTGTAACAGTCTAATGTTCAAAGTGTCTTTGAGCCTGCACCCCCAAAACTCTGAAGAGTCTGGCCTGCAGACCTGCGTGTCCAGCAGGCTGAAGTACTCCATGGACTCCTCCCTGCGCCCTGCCCCGCGCACATCGGGCTGGTTACATAGCGGACAAACCGCATGGACAATGCTCTTCTCTTTAATAACGGACGAGAAGTAGGCCTTGAAGCAACTTTCGCAGAACGTGCACAAACAGTGGGTCATGGTGATCATCTGAGGACAAAGGAAGAAGAGGTTTCAGTTTAGTCTCATTTTATAAATTAAGTAAATTCAACTTATGTCTGAAATGTAGCAGTTAAAAAGCTATTTAAACATTGACATCTGTTTTTTGAAACTAAGATAAGACAAGATAACCCTTTATTAGTCCCACAAGAGGGAAATTTGCCTTGTTACAGCAGCAAAAGTGACAGAACAAAAAAGAAAGTAGAAGCAGCATAACCAATAAAATAAAAACATTACAATATAACAGTATAATATGTAAACTACAGACTATACAAAAATATAATATACATATTTAGGTTTGTCTGTATGAATATAAACATATATAAAAAGGAAGGATTATGAACAACTTTACATTTATTAATTGGCACATCACAATTATAACTTAGTAGTTCCTGTTGTCAGGAACCCAAGTGCTTAACAGTGTGGAGTGTCTGAAGACCCACCTCTTTAAGGAGCACCCTGGTGACTAACTATGCCTCTCGTTTCTGCTTGCTTATTTCTCAAAAAAAACCAACCAAAAAAACAAAAAGCCCTCTTATCCCAATCCCTTCCTTACCTTTGTTTTAACTTCTGACTTCTCCTTGACAGGTGTTGTTTAGGTGTACCCAGCGTGCGGTAACTTGGTTGAATAGCGGACGTTGATTTAAGTATAGCTTTACAGGTTTGAGGAACAGATGTGGACTACTTGAGCACTGATGTATGTCGCTCTGGATAAGAGCGTCAGCTAAGTAAATGTAAATGTCCCTCAGCAACTAATTATTAGTGTTTCAGGAAACACTAACTGGCATCAGCAGCTATAAAAATACCAGTATTGTTCTGATAAGGTTTGAAGCACCAATACACCTATGCTGTATTTGAGGAGACTTTATTTACATTTTAAGAAAAGTGTCCTGTGAAAAACTGTCAATGTTCCTCACAGCTGTAACATAGTCGATCGACCAGGATAGGTTTGGTGTCTGAAGTTTGCTTCTTTGGTTTTGCACTGAAGCTACAAAGCTCATCTAACTAATGTGTAATGGAAACTTACACTTTACCAATGACCACTGAGCAAACCGCATGCCTAAATAATTTCCCCAAACCACACTGAGTTGTTACATGATCTCAAATAGACTTGCTTTTGTGGTTTCTGCATGTATATAATATGGACAAAAGTATGTTGCATGATGCTCATGTGGTTTCTGTATATATAAATATGGACAAAGCTATGTTGTGTGTTGCTCATGTGGTTTCTGTATATTTAAAAATGGACAGAAATATGTTGTAACATAAGCAAGTCTATTTACAACATCTTAACAACTCAACATGGTTCAAAGCATGTGCGTCACAATGCTAACGGGTTATGTAAAAGCTTCTATTACTTGTTTTGTTTATTTGCCTTTATATCAAGCTTCAGTGAAAAACTTGAGCAGCACTAGTTTGTGTATATACACTATGTAAATGTATTCTTTTCAACTAAATTGTCTTTGACATTTAATAAACCCGTTTAAACTGTTGGGTTGAATCAGGTGTGCTAAAGCAGGTGAAACAGTATACCCCCCCCAGTACTGGGATTGAGACCAGCCCTGTTAACCTTGAGAGAAAGAGGCACAGTGTTATCTGACCTTACTGAAGGACATCTGTTCCTGGCAGATGGGGCAGTCATGAGAGAGGTATTTGAGAGCGGACGGGAGGTCTCGGCAAGCCTGCACTGCCTCCAGCACGTCGCTAGGGCTAAAACTAAAGCCCTCCAGACTCACGATGCTTCTGAACATCTCGGCTTTCTCACCCCTGATGCCCTCTGGGACGGGTACCTGGAGGTGAATTGCTCACAGTGAAGGGAAAAATCAGGATGAAACTGTCTGAGTGGGTCAGCTTCAGTTTACAGTCCACTTACCTGAGTGCTCTCAAACTTTTTGACATGGATGAGAACTTGCTGGTCATCCACACTGATAACCCGTTTCGGCTCTTTAAGAACATGCTCTGCATCTGCATTAAAAATGCACACAAATTAGGTTGTTAGTACAGCAGCGTGGCAATACACTTTAAAAAAAATCATCCATGTACACTACATGGACAAAAGTATTGGGACACCTGGCCATTCCAACAACAGGGACTTTAATGGCACTGCATTCAAATACATAGGCTTTAATAGGGAGTTGGTCTTCCCTTTGCAGCTATAACAGCTTCCACTCTTCTTGGAAGGCTTTCTGCAAGGCTTTCTTGGAAGGCTTTCATTCTGTAGAGCATTCATGAGGTCAGGCACTAATGTTGGATGAGAAGGCCCGGCTCATAATCTCTGTTCCAGTTCATCACAAAGGTGTTGGATGGGGTTGAGGTCAGAGCCAGCCAAGTTCTTCCAGTACAAATTCATCCAGCTATATCTTTATGGACCTTGCTTTGTGCACTGGGGTACAGTCATGCTGGAATAGAAAAAGTTCCTCCCCAAACATGGCATTGTCCAAAATGACTTGGTATGCTGAAGCATTAAGATTGCCCTTTACAGAAAATAAGGGACCACTTGAATTCAACAATTAAGAGATGTGTCTCAATACTTTTGTTTTGCCAGTGTTTTACTGTCCACTACACTGAAAACAGGTCTTACAGTCACACTGTTTTCAGTGTATCTTTGAACAGAACTGTAAATTATACCAAAGTAAGCAACTTGAATTTTGGAATGACATACCACATGGTTTTCTGAAGAATTACAATCAAATGTAATTGTGAGGTCAGCAATTTACATTACTGTCACCCCTGTCACTCTTCATATACCTCTGTAGTGTCTGAAGGTGATCACGGCCTGATCTGGTTGGACAGAAGGGTACGTCACCGCCAGAACCTCCCCTCCTCCATTCAGTTTCCTTTGAAAGTAAATAGTGAGTTTGTTCTTCATCTTATTAGGAGAGACTCCAACAGGGAGGTGGCTGACCAACACCTTATGCCGATTGTCCAACAACCCTGGCTGGGCAAGGCCGCCTTCATGCCCTTGACTCTTCCTCCAAGCATGTGGAATATCTTTAAAGCAAGAGAACAAAGCACTTATTTTTTATGAATTTACATAGCAATATGGGTATTTAGTATCATTTATATTTCTGTAATAACACAAAATGTGAGAACAGTGCTAAAATATTTATACTATTTAAGACAGTGTCTTTCTGTTGTTTACTTGATTTTGACGGTTTGACAATTGGGAACTGACCCTCATATTTCACAATTCACACACATCTGATCATTCTAGTAAAGCACTATTTAACTTCAACTGAGGGAATATAAAACAGAATATAAAACAAAATCTATGGAATCTGAAAAATAACCCATTTTCATTTTGTGATGTTTTTCAGAGCTACATGAGGTAACATCTTCACTCAGTGCTAGGAGGGGTTGGGGAAGAGGGAGGTGAAACTTGATATTATTGGTTAATTATTTTTTCAAGCCTGCTGAAGCATAGTGACAAAAATAAGGTGTTTTTGAGGCAGGCAAAAGTCAATACACTTCAAGCAAAGATTATAAGAAAACAATTTTGTTAATAAAGAAATTAATAGTGACTTAATAGTGATTAATAGTGACATGTACAGTAAATGTTGGTTTTAATTTGACTTTAAATATAAAATTACACAGGCCAATATTATCAGTCATTGCATTTTCTGCATATTAAAATCAGTATCAGTCAAGCCCTAGTGCTGCTTAGCATTTTTTTCAACAAAAAAAAAAACAAACAAAAAAAACCAACAACTGTCATTAAGCATCTGATTAGGACAGTTGTTGTAGTTTATAGAATATTACTACCTTTGTCTTTGTGATCAAGCTGGTAGATGTTGACAACTCTTTCCAGCTGAAGGCTTCTAAACAGGTTATCAAGGTCATCTGGATTGGAGACATTTGTATTTGGAGCTAGAAAGATAACACAGAAATGCACAAAAGCATAGAAATATTAAGCTTGCTCCTCACATCGTAGATCATAGCTGAAGCTAAATCATACCCGGCTGACACAATAAAATTCTCTATAATTACAATGTATTTTATACATCATTATCTATCATGTATCTCTTAAGGGATGAAAGTTATAGATCTTCAGTGGTGGCTGGTGTAGAGTAGTGGGGTAATACCACTGCCATCTATACAACAGACTTGGGGTTGATGCGCCATCCTGGCAAACACATCACACCACACCAAGACTGTAAGTGTAAATAAGAGTAAATGTAATCTATCTTTCTTCTAATGTCTCCATAAAACATAAAAAATTAGGGAAGTTGAATCAAGGCGTTAATTTTGATCAATTAATCGCAGAAAAAAACTACGTTAAAAAAATTCATGCTGGTTAATCGCATCATGTGACTTTAACTCTGTCCCGTGTTCTGTCAAAACATGCTACCCATCCAGATGTGCTGCGATGCCCTTCTGCACATGTGCAGCTCCACAGTTTTGGGATTCAGTCACACGTTCATAAATCTGTGCTACCTTGGGACACTGGCAGCTGAATAAACTTCTAGGGAGCATTTTTCGACAGGGTAGGATGAATTGTCAGAACACCCTGCTTCACGGAGGCCTTTCTCAGTGTTAGAACCTGACAGTATAAACTGGCTCTATGCACCTCTAAAGATCTATCTATCTATCTATTTTTATTTTTACCATTACTTTTATTCATGTTTTATTTTATTATTTCTTTTAGTTTTTAATATATTCTTCTCCTATGTTCAGCACTTTGGTCAGTTTGGGCTGTTGTTAAAGTGCTTTATAAATAAAGTTGCCTTGACTTGACTATCTAGGCTCTTCTCATTTAAATAAAATGTATTTTCTCTGATTATGCATACTATTTGCCTATTTCTTATCATTATCAGTGCTAAACTGACTGTATAAACTGTAAAAGCTTCAAGGTAGCATTTTTCGACAGGATAGCATCGATAAACTGCTTATAAGTATATATTTTAAATAAAATACGTCTTTCTCTGATTATGTATATTATTTGCCTATTTCTCATCATCAGTGTTATAAGCTAACTACAAACTAAACTGTATAAACTTTTTTTTCGAGAAAGCAACATAAATCGACAGGCTCTGCTCTTGATCTGCGCTACGGTAGCATTTTTTGACAAGGCAGCATAACAGCCATTCATCAGAACACCCTACTTGTATGTACATTGTCTTAAACTGCAACTTATAGACAGACTTGGTTCTATCACTGTTCCTGCTGAAGCATTTTTCCCCTCAGTATATTAGGTTTTTTGATTGCTGTGACCATTACTGCACATAAACAGTGCAAAAACAGTTATTAAATAAAAGACATTGAAAGTCTTTGATGTTGATTATTCATTCACTCATATGCCAAAATTTATTTCAATTTTTAAATACTTTTACAGTAAAAAATGTATGCGATTAATTTAGATTAATTAATCAGAGAGCTAATTAATTAGATGCATTTTTTAAATCGCGTGACACCCCTAAAAAAATATGAAGCTTTACCAGTGGCGCTGCTGAGGAACGGGTTTGTTGGGGGGTTGTTCTGGATATTCGGTGATCCAAACGTAATTCCAAAGTCCAGCAGCTCCTGCGTGTAGGATCTCTTCACACTGCTTCCTTCTCCTGCAACCTTTGCGCTCTTGGGCAGGGCTGATGAGAAACATTACAATGTTTTAAAAATTATAAAATGAAAGTTCATCCCCGGCGCCACTGCAAAGCTGCCAAAACATCCAGGGCTAACATGAAGATCACACAGCAATGAAAGACTCTTTGCTGGAGTTAAGATGTTCTGATTGAAAGAGAACGCCCAGGCACAAACTAAGCAAAAGACAGTGAGAACTTACTGTTATTGATAGACTGGCTCATACAGGATGAAGACATTTCAGGGTGAGAAGACTTTCTCTGTGCAGAGCTACTGCTGGAGTGAGGCCAACTGCAAAAAACACATCTGCACTCAGTTCAGCACATTATTAGCACTTGTATTTTCATCATTTATTTTTAGTTTTTTTATACACAATTCTACACTTAATATACTTCATAATTATATCATTTGTCCTGATTTGAATGTCCTTTCTATTTTAAAGCCACCCTTTAATTTTTGACTTCTGTTTTTTAAAAACTCATCCTTTTCATTTCTACACTGGTACATTTCCACACTGGTTCTACATAAGGTACAACACCGTACAGAACACATTATACTAAACACTCAAAATTCAGATGGCAACAGTCACTCAAAAAAGAAAAAGAAATGCATGCCTTTCTTCCTGCAAGTTCTGCCACCT
This sequence comes from Bryconaethiops microstoma, assembly GCA_037577275.1. NCBI lineage: Eukaryota > Metazoa > Chordata > Actinopteri > Characiformes > Alestidae > Bryconaethiops > Bryconaethiops microstoma. Next base: position 26,518,837 of record JBBJLS010000041.1, on the reverse strand, counting down.
TACCGTTAGCAATAAACGTACTAGACAATTATTCCTTGTCTTTCCTGTGGGTGTGAGAAGCATGACACTCTCCTAAAGAATCCTACTCATTACACAGATGATTACGGTCTTAAAGAGTTCTTCCCTGAATATGTACTGAATAAATGTACCATGAGATCACATGTTCTAAAGGACTTGATCCCACCCATGTTCATGAAAAGAAAATTCAAGGAGGGACTTTAATCACAGTTAAAGGAATGTAATATAAGAGTTCAGGAAATAACATCACACCCTCTGGTTCAGGTGTATTTTAGTAGGGAAGTAAGTCTAACTATAGTCGATCTAGTGTTTAGTATTGTTAAGAGCAAGATTTATTTTTCCAGTATTGATTATGCTGAAAGTCCCAATATGCAAATGACCTCCTTGGCCAAATAACCAAATTACTATTCTAATCTCATCCGTGTGTAAGCTTGTGCTATTGACCTTCCATGAGATGCAGCAGGTTTGGAATGATCCCGCCACTCGACAGGTGGATGTGTTGCACTAGAAGGCAGTTTGGCATCTCTGACTGGATAAGTGGCGAAGAGCGGTGTTTCCCGTTGAAATGCAGCAACCATCTCCTCAAGGACAATGGACAGGTTGGACCAGCCCTGTCAAGTGATTGAGGTTGTAAAGTTCTGCATTCTAAGTGTTCACTATAGCAGTGTATCACATGTTTAACTGAATGCCTGACTCACTGTCTTCCAGTTGCTGAGGCAGTGAAGAAGTACATGGCCATGGGCATCCACACTGCTGCTATTGCTGTTAATCACCATGGACGGTGTAGGGCTGACGAAGCACCGTGGCGGGTTCTGGGGGTGGGTTTCGTGGATCCAGATGCACACTGGGATGTGGTACCTATTACCTTGGGAAACGATAATATACAAAGATTTCCTGAGATTCATCTCATTTAAGGTGTGTAACTGTGAAATTCTGACTTGTGGTGGACATTGGAATTACCTTCATAAAGAATAGGGACGACACCACGCAAATAAACTAGCTTCTTCCTATCATTATTAGGATAACCTGTAGAGGCAAAAAGAGTCCAACACTACTACATTAATGCTATAGTATAGCACCTATTTAATATTAGTAAATCATTCACGTGTAAAAAGTTATTAATGTTATAAAAATGAATGTTGTAAAAAATGTTTTACAAGTATTGATAGATGATACGGCATATTATAGACAACATTCTGTTTTATAAAACAGTAGTATTCCTGTTGCCATGCAGTGAAATGTTCATGTAATTTTAGATAATAGAATAAAACATGCATCAGCACAAGGTCATCAATTTTATTACTACATATGTAATATCATCCGATACGGTAATACTGAACTTTATCTAAAGACATAGTATTTCAGGGCCTAGTTTTCAAAAAATAATGAACAAGTGTGACCAACTGACTACAACAACTAACGATGCTAAATATCATCACTGTCTAACAATGAACCCGATATAAGGCTATAAAAAAGAAATAATTTCAAGTAACATAAAAGACTATTCCCTAATTTTACTTGTACTGCACAGCACTATGATTACTAGATATTTTATTTGATTTTAAAGACATCACTTATGAGAAAAAAGTCGATTTACTCAAAAACAAATATAATGGTATATAATGTTCAGTTAACATACACTCATTCCGACGAATTGCAATACACTACAGGAAATGCAGGGGGTGATATAGCCGCACCTTTAAAAACTGCTTGCCGGAGAGATTTTTTATTATGACAGTGGTGTGATGGGGAAAGTGAGAGGAAACTATCGGCGACACAGCTGGCCTATTAACTGATTAACAGTATGTAACTTAATACATTAAAGTTGCAACCGCACTAAAACATCAAAAACACTGTACTTCTTTCTTTAATACATCAGTATTACGGGAATGGGGGGTGAAGACTTTAACATCCAAACTTACAGTAATACCCCACATACAGCTGCAGATCTGGGAAAGCTGCTGTGACCTCCCTGACATCAGTGAGAACTTCAGCTGGGTAGCAATAGTTACACTGTCAACAAAGACAAACATGTGAAAACTTGAAAGAGAAAGCAGGCAAGTAAACATTCTCAAGAACCCACAAAACCACTCATTTCCTGGGTATAACCGTCCAGAACAGCTTTTAATGCTTTGGTCATATTGTGACAGGGGCTGGTGAGGAACAGACAGTCAAAAACCTCTGCCTGTGGATTGCATACTTAGTTTTAAAAGCTGTAAAAGCCAATGTATTGAACTTGCATAAGTACATAATATCTACATGAATAAAATAACTAAGTAAACTGAGAGACACTCTGTAGTCAACGCAGCTATTCATGTAGAAATTATCTGCATATTTGTATCAAGTAAATTCAGCGCATTAAAGTCACCTCAACATGATACTGATTCCGTTTTATAAACTGAAGGCAGAATGAACAAAGTGTGTCATGTGAGGGGTTCATTTCAGCAAAACAGACCTCAATCTAACCAATATATCCTGAAAATACACCCCTCCCAACTCTGCAGCAGTCACAGTCTCTAGCAAGGCTGGTAGGACCTAACAGTAGACATTGGGACATTGCTATGAAGATCTGATTGCATTCAGCATGTGCCACTCCAACACATCACAAAGGTATTGGATGGGGTTGCTTCCTTGCAGAGAACCCCTGAAGGGCACTTTACTCAAGTCACTTGGCACTGGACATGATGATCATATGCAACTGCTCCAGAGCATCTTGTTATACTGTATTAGATTATACAGGCTGTGTGAGCAATTAAACTTGAAGTACCAGAATCTGAAGGGATGTCTGGATAGTTCTGGACAGTATAATGCTGAGAACTTACACAAACTTTGACATATCTCTCACACCTGGCATGATAAACCAAAGAGGGTGACCACAAAACTTTGCCAGGGCAACAAACCTGCCAGGGCAACAAATACTAAAATGTGACACTGTATGGACAAAAGTATTGGGACACACCTGTTTTCCAGGGTTTGTGCTAGGTCCCTTACTTTAGCATACAAAGACATTTTGGACAACACCATGCTTACAACTTTGTGTTCCAGCATGACTGTGCCCCAGTGCACAAAGCAAGGTCCATACAGACATGCATTAAATACACTATATGGACAAAAGTATTTAGACGCACATGTTTGGATGAGTTTGGTGTGAAAGAACTTGACTGGCCCACACAGAGCCCTGATCTCAACCCCATCCAGCACCTTTGGGATGAACAGAAATGGAGATTGGGAGCCAGGCCTTCTCGTCCAACATCAGTGCCTGACCTCATAAATGCTGTACAGAATGAATGAATGGAAACAAATTCCCACAGAAATTCCAAAATCTTGGGGAAAGCTGTTATAGCTGCAAAAGGGGGGACCAACTTCACTTTAAAGTCTATGGATCTGAATGCAATATAATTTAAGACCCTGTTGGTGTAGTGATTAGGCGTCCCAATACTTTTCTCCATACAGTGTATCTGAATCTGAAGTGATGTCTGGATAGTTTTGAACTCCATACTTGCACACACTTTGACATCTTTCACACCTGGCATGATAAACCAAAAGAGGGTGACCACAAAACTTGTGGCCTCTCCTGGAAGGCCAACGAATACTTAAAGTAGTGACCCAAGGAGAGCTAAACACCACACATAACTGCTGATGGCAAGATCAGTGGTGGATGGTGATTCGTTTCAAGTGCGTGACTTTCAGCTACAATACAACTTTCCAGCAATTTCTCTGTCAAAGTGATTGCAAGCAAGCAAGTTTCCTTGTGTGACAATTAAACAGATCATTGTATTTGTTCAATCCTTCACTCATATAGATATCTTTGATGATGGTTCTAATGGAGACATCGCCACCCCTTCTCACACCCACCCACCCACACACTACCAAAGCCAGCTTGAACTACATTCATTTGTTGTGACTGAACACACTATTATTATTCCTGTCAGACTGTCATAAACACCACAAGCTGTGGCCTCTGAGGCTAGTTACCTTTCCGAAAAAGTGCAATTATTTGACAGTTACATTGTTATACACCTAACCAGACTAATAAACTGGTCAATTTAGTGAGTGGTTGTCTGATAAAAGCTGTCAAATTAAGCCCACTGCCCTGGCCGGGTTAGCCTCTTAGCTAAGCTAGCAAAACATCACACAAACACCTACCTCTGCTAGCGTTTTAAACTCGAATTCAGAAGCCACCCGAGACATAACAGCTGCCGATATCGCCCTCAAAGCCCTCTGGAAAGTAAGCTAGAGCGCTGTCAGTACTCTGCCCGACTCCAAGTGCTTTCAGAGACTAGTTTCATGTCCACAAGTTCTTCAAGTTTACACACCACAGAGCCAGTTTCGGTTTTCCTTCGGCCGTCACTAGCTGCAGTCCAGGCGCAGATCTACAAGTCATACACACAACTATCGACCTGCATAATTCTCGAGACAGACGATATACTTATCAGCGATATCGCCTGGATGCCGGAGAAATCGGAGTAAGTCCAAATATGTGAGCACATATTTACTAATAAATAGAATGTTTCTGCAGGCTAACTTGTACAGCTAGTAAACACTTGTGCTCTAACCACCCTTGTTTGTTTGCGTCAAATGAAGGAAAGCTCTTTACACACACACACACACACACACACA
>JBBJLS010000041.1:26485012-26501338 GCA_037577275.1 Bryconaethiops microstoma | reverse complement strand
ACCTAACCCAGCTTACGTTTAGATTCAAAATCCAAAATATATATTATTTTTTTTATTTATTTATTTATTTATTTTAACCTAACCCAGCTTACGTTTAGATTCAAAATCTCATGATAAATGGAAAAATCCAAAATATCTTGGAATAAAATATTTTTTAACATGAGTTTACATGTTATGATAGCAGGTTGTGTTGGTGGTGGCCTAGTGGGTAGGATACTTACCTTTGGACCAAGAGGTCATGGGATTGAATCCTACCTTCAGAGAATGGAAGTCGCTTTGGATAAAAGCGTCAACTAAATGCTGCAAATGTTGTTTGCTTGTCCTGTAAATTTGAATAAGAGGTGAGAAAGTGGCCTTGCTGTCAGTGGGTTGACAATGGGCTGCCGTGTTCTTGCTGTGGATGAACAGGCCTCCGTTGGAAGTCAGCTGAAAAGGCATCAAGGCCCTTTTTTACAATTTATGGTAAAGAAAAGCCCAGCGGCAGTTTCATCCTCCTCTCCCGTTAGCCTGCCAGCATGCTACTCCGCTGTATCATTCAGCATGCAACACGAAATGCAGTTTATATTAGGCCACTGAACATGAAATCACTCAGTGTGGGAGAAGTGAAGCCTATTGTATCGAAGTTTGCCGAAATAATGGAGCATTTTAGTCCCCTGCAGTACTGCAGCATGGTCTTAGCACAATTATTCGTTCAAACTGTGAGCCCTTCCATCTCTCAAGTCCCTGCAATTTAGGTCTGAAAGGGACCGGGATGCATTATTTGCAGGAACTCACAGTTAAAATGATGCGAATGCCTTATTTAAAAGGAACTGGCCACCCATCATGAGCTCGCTCCTTGCCTATAAATTGTAAAACCATTATGGACATTGATTCCAACTGCTTAAACGTTTTATCACCTTATTGTTTTTGTATGTAGTCCCCACAACGTGAATTCCCCAGGATCAGCTCTCTATACTTAATCCATTCTCCTTGTGCGGAGCGAAGAGGGTGGATTGATTTTGTAATCCATTTTAATTGAAGATGCTTTACCACCGCAGGCACTTCCCTGCACCGCGCCTCCAGCTCCATCTCACGTCTCCTCGGCTGGTGGAGGCCGAGCAGGAGAAGGTTAAGCAGATGGATATGCAGTCCAGGTTACTGCATGCGTAATGTTAGGGTTGTCTGAAAGGAAGGGGGAGTTCAGTGATGCCAGACATGAAGGAGGAAAAGCTTAAAGACTTAACGGCCGCAGATATTGATTACGTCTCAAAAGGCCTGATCGTGCAGTATCTGATCATCTGCTGGAGCAAAAGCATGTGAAGCTCTGGCAAGTCTTGTTTGGAGTCAGATTTATCCGTATATCCATCTGATGTTGGGTCAGTCCACATGGCTGATATGCAAGTCCTGAACACAGTAGGTGAGCAGGAAATATCTGTTCTGGCAAATATGAAGTAATTCATGTTTATTAACATTTAATTTTTATTATATTGAGTTTCAATGTTTTTCAGTAAATGGTTTTAATCTTTGTTATATTCATAAATCTCCATTGTCCTTTTTTCTTTCTTTAATAATGATAGTAATAATAATAATAGTAATAATAATAATAATAATTAAAGCAACAATTTAAAAAAAGTGTATATATATGTCTTTTATGTTATCTTATATGTTTATAATAAATTATTAATGGACAAATATGAATAATAATCCATTAATAATAAACAATAATTAATGACTTAATACTAAGCACTAACATCATAACTATTATTATTAATATTAACATTACATATAGATATTTCTTCTTCTTCTTAATATTATTATTATTATTATTCAGCAGCAGCAGCAGCTTTATTGATGTATCTAGCTACTTTATTTATCTGTTTGTTTGATTGCTGTTTGTGTATTTTTAGTTTCCACATATCAGTTCTGACTTACATGGTGACAGCTATTAACCAAAACAAACAAACAAATAAACAAGCCAACACAAACAAATAAAGCTGATTCTGCATTGATTTAACTGAATTTGGCCCGGTGGGAGGTTGCAACAGCCTATTATTAAGTGGGTCAGCAGGCAGGCCTAGATAAGAAAGACAAGTTTCTTTGAGCAAACTAAATGGAAAACCTGTGCAGTGCAGCAGCAGACCTGCCAAAGACACCTTCACTTTAAAGGATGAGTTTCTTCCACTAAGCAGAAGCCTTCAGTAAGATCTTGGATTTTTATAGAATTGTGAGCTCATCACAGACAGTGTATTGGGTTCGTGTGTCTGAACCAAGCCAACTCTCAGTCTTTAGCTGTGATTAATGGCTAAAGGCCAACGCCACTCTGTCGCGTTGGGTTCTGCAAAGACTCTCAGGGAAGAGACAGAAGGAGATAGTGTGCAGCAGTAGCGTGCATGGAGTGTCTCGATATACAGTCTGTGTCACCGCTAGGATGAATTATTGCTGTTAGCTGAAAGGTTGGGAATGACTTTTATTAATACCCATGATCAGAACATCTTGAACTGGTTTGGCGGACAGAAATTGTGTTGCTGCCTCTCTCTTTTTTTGATATAAAAGCAACAAATGAGCACCGAAACTGAATTCTGAATAGCTAAATAAAATTCTGCCTCAAAACCATAACAGCTTAACCCTGAAAAGAGGTTTGTCAGGGCTAGGCAAACCTCTTTTTGCTGGGAAGGTTGCCTGGGAAAAGAAAACTTTTTCCCACTCGACCAAAGCGTCACCAGTGAGGGAACTGTGCCTCTATGTTTTACCCAACAAGTGTAAATATCTTGAAATATATACGCAGGTCAGCCATTAACACCCATTAAAACAACCTGCCTCATATTGTGTAGGTGCCCCTCGTTCCAGCAAGACCTCTGAAGGTGTGCTGGCACAATGATATTAGGTGATCCGTAAAGTTTACATTTATATTACAATCATTTGGCAGACGCTTTTATCCAAAGCGACTAACAGAATGAGTACACGTTCAAGTTTCAGGACAGTGTGAGAACCACAAGAGAGTATTAAGTGCTAAATCTTTATGTAAGAGTAGCACCAGAAGAATGCATTAGGAGAGAAGATGGGGTAAAGTTTGGAAAGTATTGAGGTGGGATGCCCACAGATCTGACTAGGTCAAGTAAACACTTTGAACTCTTTGTCCTGTTCCTCAAACCATTCCTGAACACTGTTTGCAGTGTGACGGGGTGCATTCTCCAGCTGAAAGAGGCCAGCAGGGAATACCAGTGTCATGAAGGGGTTTACTTGGTCTGCAACAATATTTAGGTAGGTGGCATATGTCAAAGCAACATCCACAAAAGTGCCAGGACCTGAGGGTTCCCAGCAGATCATTGTCCAGAGCATCACACTGCCTCCACCGACATGTTTTCTTCTTGTAGTGTATCCTAGTGCCATATCTTCTCAAGGTAACCAACACACACACCCAGCCATCCACAAGATGCAAAAGAAAATGTGATTCTTCTGACCAAACCACCTTCTTCTATCTTCTTCATTTACCTCTTCTGATGCTCACGTGCCTATTGTGAGCACTTTCAGCAGTTGACAGAGGTCAGCATGGACACTCTGACTGATCTCCAGCTATGCAGCTCCACACATGGCAAGCTGTGATTCACTGTGTGTTCTGACACCTTTCTATCAGAGCCTGCATGAACATTTTCAGCAGTTTGCGCTACAACAGCTCTTCTGTGGGATCAAAACAGAAATGCTGACCTTCATTCCTCATGCGCATCAGTGACCCTTGAACACTCATGACCCTGTTTCCAACACCTCCACTTCAAGAACTGAATGTTCACTTGCTGAATAACATATCCCACACCATTAATCTTGCCATTGTAACTACATGGCTAAAAAAGTCTAGGAAATAAATGCAATGCTAATGAGTTACAGGTATTTATGTAATTACTTCAGTACAATATCATCTAGGTGCAGTCTACCAACTAGTCTGGGCCTGATACCACCACAGGAAAACCAGCCCTATTTGAGTGTCAGCCAAATCAAATATGTTCCAAAAATGTCTGTGATACTGGATATTGGTCTAAATCACACTTGTGAAACATCTTCCTCAAAAGGAACTAAAAAAAGGGAATTCCACTGTGAAGGTCCAGATGGTTCACATGCACTGGCTGGAAGGTTCCATGGGTTAGACAAGATCAGTCAGAATGAGGGCTGAGAATCAGTTTGCAAGTTAATGATCAAAGAACCTCAAACCACGGGTGAGGCACATTCCCGCAACAACCCAATACTCAGTCAAGAAATGGATCAGAGCCTTCTGTTCTTAAGGGGCAGAAGAGGCAAGAAATAGGCAAGAAAGCACATGTTTTGCTGCCAGTTCACAGCCAAAGCTGCTAGGCTAATTGGCTGGTCTGTCTGAAGAATGGTACATTTTACTCTCTTGGATGTGAACTAGGAGCAGAGCAGGCTGGCAGGTGTTCATAAGAACATAACCGAGCAAATGGACATTTGTTACATTTAACCGATACAAAGTGCCATCGTGTTGTAGATGCCAAGAGACTTTTGGTTACACTATTAAAATTTAAGGTCAATTTTCAGTTGATGAGTCCTTAAAAATGTTTATATAAATGAGTTGTGAGCATGAAAAGCCATTATGAAGATTAAGGAACCTCCAAACAATATCAAGTTTTCATACCCATTAAATTTTTGTCTGGAACCATACATCCTTGCCAAAAACCACTGAGGAGCCTTTGTTCTAACAATGTACTCCAGAATGTATTACATTATATAATACAGGCCTCGGTTGTTCTCAGCTCTAAAAGCACCAAGGAAAAGTAAATTCCTTTTTATGGCAGATTTCAGGCCTGTGATTTCGTGTCATTTGGCGTTCACCCACTAATGAAGGTGGTGAGGTTAAAGGTTTTCCATTTCCTTAGCATTAGAGAACAGCAGAGAGGGCATTCCTGAGTGTATTCATACATTGGCAGGTACTATGTGAAATATGATACGGTATGTATGTATGTGTGTGTGTATATATATATATATAAAACAAATAATGTGTATGTGAACTGGAATAAAGAGACCAGGCATGATCCTGCACTGGAGTGACACACTTTCCTTACATTGTAGACACCTTGACTGATGCTCAGAGGCAGTTGGGAATATCTTAAAGCAGTTCAGAGAACTGCAGTGGAACGTCTTACTCCATCCAGCATTCATCAGCATAGGACCTGAAGTCTGTAAGGCGCTTTTGTTCTTAAAATAAAATGATAAAACTCCAACATCAGAGGTGTGAACAACAGAAAAAAGCAGTCCAGCAACTGAACCAACAGAACAGAATGAAACAGCAGTGTAGACAGATTTTCATTTTTGGATGGGGGCCTGATTATATCTAAAGGGGAAAGCCGGAGGCTAGCATTATGTCCCAGAGACTGATATGGTGAGACAAATAACCAGCTCAACCAACTATCCTACTCACAAACTAGTCTACTCACCAACAAGCCTACTCACTAACTAGCCTACTCACCAACTACCCTACTCACCAACAAGCCTACTCACAAACTAGCCTACTCACCAACTACCCTACTCACCAACAAGCCTACTCACAAACTAGCCTACTCACCAAGAAGTGTACTCACCAACTAGCCTACTCACCAACTACCCTACTCACCAACAAGCCTACTCACTAACTAGCCTACTCACCAACTAGCCTACTCACCAACTACCCTACTCACCAACTAGTCTACTCACTAACTAGCCTACTCACCAACAAGCCTACTCACTAACTACCCTACTCACCAACTAGCCTACTCACTAACTACCCTACTCACTAACTACCCTACTCACTAACTAGCCTTTTCACCAACTAGCCTATTACCAACTAGCCTACTCACAAACTAGCCTACTCACAAACTAGCCTACTCACAAACTAGCCTACTCACCAACTAGCCTACTCACCAACTAGCCTACTTCACTGTAGAATCATAAACAGAGAGAGATAAATATCCTCTCATTTAAATTCTTAGTTACTATAACAGCTGAAAGACTAACAAGTGTCAATAGATTTCACCTTTGTTACTTATCTATAGTATTTATATGCAGCATTTGTGTATAGTGATTTTTTTTGTACAGATCTTTATTTAGATTTTATTTGTTATATATTTTATACAATTTCCTCTGGGATTTAGTTTTTTCACTCTGATTCTGATGTCCTTCCTTTACTAGTACTAGGTATAGATGTCTGGGGAAAATGGTTAAGGAATACTATGGGCCTTGTTTTCTTTGTCAGGGTGTAGACTAGCTAGGTAAGTAGTAGCCTATGCTAGGAATTAGCACACCACAATCTGTATAAAATCAAACAGGGTTGATATTGTCATGAAAAAAAAACTCTTATCACAAAAGGACTGTAAAACAGTAATGGTAGTTACCAATGGTGACAGCAAGCCCCAAAAATTGTTTATCATCAAAAGAGAATTTTACAATTTAATCATGCCATTTAATAGAATGAAAGTATTCGCTTTCGGCAGAGTTCCTAATGAACATTCCAAGGGCCAAATTTGACTCCTCAGGTATAATCAATAATGTAATCCAATCAAATCTTTTAATTTGTAATGTAATTAAAATTAATTTGAAATGTTTGATTGGATTATACTATGGATAATTCAATATTTTAATTTGAATTATAATTAAAGGAAAATATTTCCAAAGTTTGTAATGGAACAATTTAAATTTCAAAGCTGAACTGAGGGAACTGTTGAAACATTGCTGTGAGGGTTTGATTGCATCCACAAGAGCATCAAGAACCATCACGATGGATGATTAGTTCTGGATCACAAATGCCAATCCAACTAATCCCAAAGATATTGAATGGAGCTCCTTCACTCCACAGAATGCAGTTCCACTACCAAAGCCCAAAGCTGGGGGCTTCATACCCTTCGAGGCGATGCTGGGCATTGGGCATGGTGACTTTAGGCTCATGTGTGGCTGCCCCAGAGCGTCCTGTTTTATTGACAGTGATTTTTATGGAGCTTCTACAAACTGTGTGCGCTATTGAACAGCTGTGTCCACCTTAGAGTAGCTGTAATCATGAAACAGTAGGGCTCTCTAGACACTTTGGACATATAGTCTGTAGCAAATGGAGTCGCTGCCTACCTCTCCTGATGCTGCAGAATTATTAACATTAGCCCTCTTTCCCTGCTGAATGCTTTTGGCCTTTAATATCTAATTTATCCTAATGTGGCTAAAAGACCCTGGAACATTCTGAGGTTTCCATGGTGACCCAAAAAACTCTCCTTCCCATGGATCTTGGTGACAGAAAGCAAATGAGTCAGCAGCAGGTTCTGCGAACTTCAAGAAGGCCCAGTGTGAAGGACCTCCGCCGTTGCTTGACCCTATAATCCGCGTAGAGTGGCAGGCCTTTATGACCAATAATATGCCCATAGTGCAAAGAATTAAATAAATATCAGCCCTCCCCTCCTTCTGTGCGTAATCTGCTGAGTGTTGTATTAATTTGGTAAATCTGTCTTTCGGCTCTGCTGACTCAGTCCGGCTCCGTTTGCGCGCTCACCCTGCCTGACCTGCCGTCCGGGGGAGATTTAGGACTGGCGTCCCGTGACTTTGAACGAGCTCCAGCACTATTTCGATAAGCCATCTTAGCCTGGCGCTCCACCTCTCTGCATAGGAGGGCCGTATCGCTTCACGCCGGATTTAGCCCCCTACAAAAAAGCTGTTAGTTATACATTTACCGGTCTGAAAAGGGAGATGGGATGGAGGGAGGGAGAGAAGGAGGGAGGGAGAGGCAACCAGACGTACCATTTTTATTTCTTTTTTTCTTCCTCTCTCCCCTTCAATAAAGGCTTTAGCTCGATGACTTTGCATTTTTTGTAAAAGGGGGTCGCAGACACTGCACTTACTCATGCATGTAATGAACTGGCGGCTTTTTTTTATTTATTTACTGTTTACCCCACCCTCCTACCCCCAGACTTCATCTGGAGCACCGCACTCAGATTGTAAACTGCTTAGAGGTCGGTGGTGATTGCTACAATATTGCCGGTTTTGTTTAATGTTGTAAACAAAACAACATAAATATATAGGAGACTGTAATAAAATGATGACTTGGGAGGAAAGTAGCCACTAAAAGTTGCGTCAGGTCCAAAAACCTTTACTGAGTCTCCTACAGAACTGCACAGGGACTTCTTTGCATGTCCAGCATCTATCAGCATAGGAACCAGTTTAGGAACTTTTCTCCTCTTTTTTGGATTCTTTAGGTGTCAGCAACCACAAAATGTCTAAAGTGGAAGTGAGAACTTGAGTAGAAGTAAAAGTACATAATATGTCCAAACGTTTGTAGGCACTCGCTCGTCCAGCATTTCTTCTAGAATCAATGACATTGAAGGGAAACATTTACCTTGTTTGCTGCTGTAACAACCTCTGCTCTTCTGTGAAGGCCACTAGATGATGGAACATCGCTGTGAGGATCTGACTGCTTTGAGCCATGAAGGCATTAGTGAGGTCAGGTACTGATGTTGGATCACAAATGCTCCTCCAGCTCAGCTCAAAGGTGATCATCACTCCAGAGAACAGAGTTCGCTGCTCCACAGTCTACAACCCTCTAGCCCACACTTGTCATTTACATTTACATTTACTGCATTTCACATGGGGATCATTAGTCTCATGTGTGGCTCAATAATAAACTTGAAAGAGGTCCTACAAAAGGTTCTTTGAGTGATGCTGTAGAAAAATTCCCTAAATAACCATGTTTGAGATCTTTTTAATGGTTTAAAAAAACCTTCACATACACTCTTATAAAACATGTTTCTAGAGTTCCAAAAAAGGTTTTTGACCATAGTGGAACCCAATTTGGTGCGATATAATATTAAAATGACTTTAAAGAACCCGAGAACAGGTTCTCTATCATAGAGAAACCCCATTTAATCTATTATAAACCCATTTATACATTCAAATGGTTATTTGAGTTGTCATGCTTTTACTAAAGAACCCATAAAAATCATGCAGGTCTAATGAAATGTTCCTGTCGTGTAGTGGTCAGTACCTGCCAAAAGTGGATTGATTAAAGACAACTGATGAACGTGTGATAGTGTCATGGAAGCCCAAGGCTCACTGATTGGTAAGGAGAGTGAAGGCTCATTTACAAAAACAATTTACCACAAAAATAGTTTTTTAGGGAACCAAAGTGATTCTTCTTTGTCCTTACACAAAGCATTAATGAAGTCAGGTACTGATGTTTACAAACGCCACTCCAGCTCATCTCACAGGTGATCAGTCACTCCAGAGAACACAGTTCCACTAAGAACGTTTTGGCACCTTTATTTTTAAAGAGAATCCTAGTTCATGGGGTTAGGGTGAACCTATAATTACCTCGGCTTCCTGTAAATTCAGTTTTGTCGCTCTCTGACACATACAGTTTCTGAAATATATAGGTTTATATATATATATAGAGATGAAGGAATGACACATCTGCCTGATCCCCCTCCTTTCAGCACCTACTTTTAAGTGGTTAACATAATGTTTGGCACAGTGAACATCTCCGTTTCCAAAGGCCCGCACCCACGCACGACTCTAACAAAAGAATAATCATTCGAAGATAGAAGCAAGGCAGGCCACGGGGCTTTCTCACCCACTTCCAGTCAGCATGTTTTTTGGGGGCGGTTGGAGGGGTGAGGGAGAATCCTGAACGAAACGCCCTTCAGAAATTTTCCATTACCAGACAAAACCGCTTTGTAGATGTGAGCGAGGCTAAATCCCGCGGGGTGTAACATTCCCACGGCTGAGGCGTCTTTGTACAGCCGGGCTCTACCGTTCGTTCTCGAATTTGTAGGTAGGGGAACATCAAACTGCGACAGAAGTTGGGGCACAAAGGTGTCTTCTGCAGTATGTTCTTCTGTCCCACCGTGAACTCGTGCTTTGCTGAATTCATGAAGGCTCCGGCGCTGCTGCCTCATCATCGGGTTCACTGACCGACTCTGGTGAAGCTGCAGCTTTTTTAACTCAAACAACCAGGAAACATAAATCACCAGCGAGAGCAGAATAAATAAGCACTGCTTGTTTTGGGGGTTTTTCCTTTTGGTTCTCTTCATCCAGCACGTATTGCAGGACGTGTTACACATGCTCATGCTCAGGGGCAGAGTGGGACTAAAAAATGGCCCTGGACTTTCTTCACCAGCTGTGCACAGAGGTCTGCATCTCGGCTGTGGTTCAGGGGGGGTGGTTGGCGGGGGTGTGGGTGGTTGGTGTATGCAACGCGCAGAGGTCTGCATCGGCCGTGTTTCGGGGGGGTGTTGGTGTATGCGTTGCGCAGAGGTCTGTGTCTCAGCCGCGGTTCGGGGATGGGTGGGGTGTTGTGGGTGGTTGGTGTATGCGTCACGCAGAGGTCTGCGTCTCGTCCCAGAAAGACAGGCCGACAACCGTGCACCGGACGGACAGATTGCCAGTCCCCCCTGTTCATGCTATTTACTGCAGGAATCACTGCAAAAATGCAACAGAGAAGGTAAAAAAACATGTTAACACAAGGAACACGGATTCATAAAGAAAGTGCAACAAATGGTAGGTCGTTGTCACAAGGCAAAACAACTCCTTATATGGAAGTTTCTCTGTTTTGTGTTGATGCGCGAGGTGTTGGACGTCATGCTGAGCTTTGTTCAGTGTTCCTGTGTCACACAGAACCAAAGTTATTGTGATTTAAAAACATGTAATAATAATAACCAGTACTGGGCCTCACATGCAAATGCCCATAAAAAACAAAAACGCCCAAATTTCTCTTATTTTAGGTTTTAGAAATAAACAGAAAAAACACAAGAGGAGTAAAACCAGGAGAACTTTTCCCAAAGAGAAGCAAACGGCGAGTGTTTACGAGAACAAACACCGGTTTTAGGCTGATTTATACTGTTTATATTTGTCGAAATCAGATTTTATTAATACACTCTGAGTTCTACGGGCTACTGTGTTTACTCCAGACTGGGAAAAATGTTCATATGCACTGGCATTAGCTTAGCGCTAATATGCTTTTTGCCCGTAGGGGTCCTAGCAGATATTAGAATGAGATCCTTTTTTTAGTTTATTGTTTGAATTTTGAGAGCTATTTTCAAAAATCTTAACTCAATGAAGCCTTAGTTCAAACCACCAAAGTCTTAGAACTTACCAATTTATATACTTATGATAGAATAAGCCAAGGGCAAATGACATCACTCACACCATAAAATGACTGGACATGTCCATTCATTATACACAGCAACCAGCAGTAACGTTCATTCACTGTCTCGATCAGAGTCTGCCAACAATAGGCTTTAATCAGAAGGTTTTGATTAATAGCAGATTGGAGCTGGGAGGGGGGGGATGGGGGGGGGGGTAATAATTTGAGTGATTTTTATCCAGTATGAATCTGCAGTGTGTGTAGTTTTTATAGTTTTACAGTAATAACTGCAGATAGTGACTGACTGAATTTGGACCTCGCTCATCAAAAGCAGACCTGTTCGCTCAACCCTACGGTAATCTAATAATAAAACATGGATAAAAAACCATTTGCTGTTATTATCGCTGAATGTTATGGGCACTCAAAAGGTGCAATTCAGTTATGCCATAAGTTTCCTTTCAGTCAAACAGTAGAATTGGCCTGTTCACTTTCTTCTCTCAACTTACTAATGTTGGAGCAAACAGAAACTGTGTAGATTTAAATCACTAAAATGAACTTTCACTTCATTTGATCCATTTGGCGTTCTTAAAAACACCACAATTCGTGTATTTATCACTGATCGTCTCAGTTTGGAGATTAAATATCCCCATTGGTTCGTTTTATGTGGCATGACTCTTTTTGTTACTTTGTTCAATTTCATAGAGATTTTGTTTTACAAAGATATTTTGTTTCACCATTGCATTACACGGCCTCGTCTGTTAATGCTTAAATAGAAATGCTGTGCTGTGTGCTGATGTGTTTTCATGTTTTCCTGACATGAAAACACATGCCTAATATTGTTTTAACACCCACCCATCCACCTACTGTTTCCTCCTCCAGAGTGTTGATTGGGTCTGGCCTGGGCAGGGTCTTATGGTTTCGCTGGGGGACCCCCTGCCAAAATGTGTTTTTCTTTCGTAAGCTAATACAGGTGTACGCGAGAAGAAGAAAGAGAGGCTTTGTAGAAGGTGAAAACAAGAGCATTATAAATTCCTAATCCCTGATCCATTATTCATGCATATAACGAGCGCGAGAGAGAGAGAGAGAGAGAGAGAGAGAGAGAGAGCGTACGCTCAACTTCAAACGCGGTGCGCATATCTCTGCGTGGGTAACCCCTGCATGCTTCAAATAAGGCAAAGTCTTTAAAATGCATACATTAACGTCTGAAAATAAACCGGCACGCTGCTCGGATCCTTCCTCTGCGAAGGTGAAGGGATGGGGCAGAATTAAAGAGGTGTGGGGGCAAGAAATGAGGTGGAACACGACAACTGGAATGAGAGGCCATTGCTTTTGTTTACTGTGTGTCAAAAAAATTTTTTGGGGGGGCGGTAATAAGGGAGCATGATTTATAAGTGAGAAGGTTTGTTTAATGCAAAGCAATATCATATGTGTAAATATTTGTGGCAGCATTGCACTGCCAAACAATGGAGCAATGCCAGAGCCCATGTGTTTCACACCTTTATTGTAATGTCAATCACTTATTATTATTATTCAGTTGTGACTCTCAAGACTTTATATGCAGCAAACACTATGAAACTAGCTTCTGGCTACGAGAGCGGCGATTCGAAATGTAGGCCCACACGCAGACCCTTAAGGCCGCCGCACAGCAGACGAGGCCCGGTGTGGAGCGCGATGTCCGAATAATTGAAAGCATTGATTTTTATGACTGGTGTCGGGGCGTGGAGCGCTGTGGCCTGGAAACGACAGCAGATGACATGTGGCTTGAAATTTACTCTAAGAAAGACAGAAAACATCTTTTTTTTTTTTTTTAGAAACATCTTTGAGAGTTATAAATTGTTTTGTATTTAGTTTTATTCTGTAACAAATTGGGTATAAAAATGAAATTTGACATTTGTCTGGGCAGTGACTGAGACATTCCATGCGCTATAATCGCACTTTTTAACTCCTACCGCCCTCGGCTATGCAATTCAATGCTACGTGCCACTGTGCCACACAATGCAGTCCGAGATACAGCCTTGGAAAAAAATAAGTGACCACTTTTCTCTTTTTTTCTGTTCACTTTTTGTACAGTTCGCAGCAGTGGGTGTGTGTAAAATGCAGAGTTTACTATTCCTTTATGAACTATTGCAGTGTGAGCTGTGTAAAAGATAAGAAACGCCTCCATATGTGTTGTGAGTGCAGTAGTGTTTGTAGAGCAGCTTTTCTATGTGCTGTATTCCAGCAGCTTCACTCCTGATTCAGTTTCTGATGGGATCAAACAGTGTCACACATCCACATGCTCTGCTCTTAACATCACTATTTTAATTATTGCAGTTGTAAAATAATGTAAGAGTGTTGTGTAGTTAAACATTTCCAAGGTATAAAAAAAATAATACATATAAAAATTTATATGTGTTATTTTTATATTTTCTCCAAACATTTTTTGTTTGGAATGTCGACTCAAGTGAGGTCAGTAGTGTATAAAACAACAGTGACATGCACATGTTACACAGACACACAAATTACAAAAGCAGTAACTAGAAATAAATGTGATGTGGTCCCTTATTTTTTTCATGGCTTTATACATACACATACATACCTACACACACACATACATATATATATATAAATATATACATATATATATATACATATATATATATGTATATATATGTATATATATATGAGAGAGAGCGAGAGAGAGAGCGAGAGAGATATTAGGGCTGGGCAAGTTAATGCATTATTATCATGTTAACACGTTACTTAACGCCAACAATTATTTTATTGTACATTAATGCAGTTTCCTTTATTACATCTATTTTGAAAGTTTGTTGTTTTTTTGTGCTTGACCACTTCACCTCAATCTAACAGGGACACTTGCTACTGAACATATACTGTTTATGCCGTTCCCTGAAAAAAGAAAAATGTTTCTGTTGGTACCTGTTCAGGAAAAAAAAAAGATTTAGAAATGCTAACTTGCTGTTGCTTGGAAGGTGACTGTTATAATGTTATGTTTGTGGCTCTGGACTCTGAGGGTAACTTGTTTTTCTGTAACAAACTAGACGAAATGTTAACGCCCTGGCAGGGACAAATAGCTTTGGTTTTATATTTAATATATTTAATTTACATTCATATTTAAGTTGAGATTTACAAGAACTATATTTAACTGCAACTGCGTAAAGCAGCAGCCCTCAACCTTTTTTGCGCCACGCACCAGTTTCATGCAAAACAATATTTTCAGGGACCGGTATAGATACAACTAAAAACAAAGTTTTTTTTTAAACTCATTTTTGCTAGCTCGAGGGCTAAATTTTTGATGTACCGTATCACGCGACCGTTTTTTCAAAATGACAGATCTTTCAGACTCTGATAATCAATAAAATATTTTTATTCTGTCTTTCAGTACCGAATGACTCACGGACCCATACCGGTCCGCGGCCTGGTGCTTGGGGACCTCTGGTGTAAAGGGAGTACTGCTGTTAAAAAGCACCTTATTTGTTAGGTGTTTGCAAACCAATAATGTATTTAAAAATAAAAGTGCGCAATCCACTACTTTTGAATTCATTATTGAGTTTTGTGTATAACAATGAAATGAATTATAGGCCCTTTAATAACAACTGGACATTAGCCTAGCTTATTGTAGCCAACACACTTAACCACATACAGCCAAGCTTTCAAAACGGCACTCCAGCCCTTGCTTAAAGTAAGGTCCACACGAACAAAAAATGGATCAGTATTGGGATGTCAGCAAAGCAGAGGGTGGTCCAAGAATGGAAAGGCTCTTTATTTGGGCTGTTAGCACACCACCAGCATGCAGCTCTTAATGCTCGGTGGCTAGCTGGAGGATTAAAAAGCTATATGGGTAAGCAGTGGGAGGTTATCTATGGCCACCAGTCTCCCTGCTGACAGTAAATATGATATAATGTTAAAACCCATGCCATACACACATAAACCAGCAGAGTAGCGAACACAATTAGCTAAAAGCAACTCTTCCAGTTACAGGTGGTCCAAGGAGCTATCAGGACAACGCAGATAAACTGGCAACCCTGCAGAGCTCAGGGTCACCACAGTATATTCTTTTAAAAAGTGGCAAATGAGGCAACAACACAATGTGACTAAAAACAAAATTGGAGGTGGCGTGGGAGCTAGCACTGTACGGGCTGTGTTGCAGGGATACATATAGGCGATGGAAGACAAATTAGCAGACATTTATTGGATAGGCCTTTGGTGACTCATCATAAGTGAAGCGCCATTCCACGTCTGGGAAAAAATTAAAAGACTTTACACCAACGAAGACCCTTTGAAGAACAAGAAGCTCCCATCGGATGTCGTTGATGTAGACTTTGCAGGGGGAAAAAATGATCAAAAATGAGGTTGTTCAACATTTTGATTGTGCAGTTCTGTCGTTCCTGGAACTCGATCCAATCTTTTTGAAAGCTTGACTTTTCTGTTTGTTATTTGATCTTTTAAAGAGGCAAAGTTACAGACAGCAGGTCAACCTGAGAGCATCCATGTTAATATCGCTTTTTCTTACACTGTCAAAGCGAATAAAAAAACTCAAATAATAGGTGAAAAAGAAGGTGATTGCTGTTTGTGTGCTTGTTTACATGATCCTCAGCTGATTCAGTTCACAGCCCTGTGGAAAACTCTCAGAAATGACACAAATACTGTCAGATATTTTTCCCACAATCTCCAATTAAACCCAGAAGATTGGACTCTTGCAGTCACATAACATCACCAGCACTAGGAGGGTGAAGGCCAGCTTGTGCTTCCTCCAAGTCACATAAAACTCCACCACACCTTTTCGCGCTGTCGCTAATGCAGCATCACCAGACAGCAAAACACTCTTGGAGTAGAACACTAACCGCCAATCCTGCTGGGTCAGCCAACAGATGCCTGTGCTGTCTAGCATCACGAGTTATTTGAGGGGGCGGCTCTCTTGAAGGTGACACTTTTGGACATATAGTGTATATAATGTTTAAAATATATTTATACATTTAATGAAATACTTGGTACTGTTTACTGACCCACCTTATATCTTTAATTCTTTATACCTATACTTTTGACAGTTGAAAGAAAAACCATATATATAATATATATACAGTATTGTGCCATGGTCTTGAAACGCTCCATTTTTTTTTCTTTATTAGTGTCAACTGAAAGAAAAACCATATACATGGGTCTCAAACCTGTCCAGAAAGGGCCACTTTGGGTGCATGTTTTCATTCCAACCAAGAAGAAGCCACACCTGAGTAACTGAAAACCAAGACCAA
>JBBJLS010000041.1:26468800-26484912 GCA_037577275.1 Bryconaethiops microstoma | reverse complement strand
GGGTGCAGGTTTTCATTCCAACCAAGAAGAAGCCACACCTGAGTAACTGAAAACCAAGACCAACTGATTACAGAGGTTTAATCAGAAGTGCCTCCTGCTTGGTTGGAACGAAAACCTGCACCTACAGTGGCTCTTTCTGGATAGGTTTGAGACCCCTGATATACGTATATATGTGTGTGTGTATATAAATATATATATATATATATATATATGGAAGTACATATGGAAGTCACACATTTGAATCAATTAAATTCAGTGCCTCACTTTTTTCATCATGAGAATCTGAGAATCTGGATGCTGAGCCCCGTGCACACTTTTGAAAAACGGCCAGATGAGACCCTTGCTGACAGGGCGGCTGGACAAATGAAGCGAAGGCGGCCGAGGAATGGCAGGAAGACAGATGAAGAAAGGAGGAAAGGAATAACAGGGGAATGAGAGCAGGCTGAATTATGATTGGTTAAAATTAGATTGTAGATCTCCTACAGAGACAAATCCACATTTCTTCACTTTAATCCCAATCGTGCCCCATCATTAAGCGGCTTTATTATTTCTCTTAGCCGTCCAAAGGCAGACTTCGGGAATTGTTGTGGTGTTGCGTCGTCCTGCTTTTGCCGTCATGCTTCTCAGTGGGCAGATGCAATCAAAAGAGCCGACGCTGTGGTTCTGTCCTCCCAGCACAGATGTTTAATTAGTGCAGAGCCTTTATTTGAGGTCGGTGACAAATACATGTGGAGGTTCGAACCATTTTGTGCATTCATCTCCTGTCTTTGACCCTGAATGACGAAGATGAATGGAGAAAGTTTTAGCACAAGCTCCATACTCATGAAGGAACTTTTCGAGGTGGCAAACGAGCCATAACTTGAGCTTATAGGGCACATGCTCTGAAGGGTTCTTCTCATCATTTTACCTGTTTGATGAACTAAAGACCACTACACAGTTGGAACAAGTTCTTAAGATGTTGTGATAAATGGCTGGTTGAGGTTCAACATAATTATCCGTTTAGGCTTTAATCTTTGGTACAAAGTTTGTCAAAGGAAACACAAAATGGCTTCAAATTGGTACCTAATTGAAAACACAAACTTTGCAGTACAGTACTTATGTTAATACGCCAAATTAGAAACACTGACTAGTCACAGAACGGACATGAGTGGCCTAAAACAAAAGCTAGCAACACTGCTGGGCTTTTAAATCAGGACTGCACCAAGACTGTTTGTCTTGGGTGGGCCAAAGTGCAATGTTTGTGGTGGGCAGGCCAAGAGGGAAAAGACAGAAAATGGGGCTAAAATGTATTTTACAACATAACACTATATTTTATTATAAAAACAAGAACATTTTATATTTTTATAAAACAGGTCATCCTTAATATCAGTATTAATATACAGATCGATATCAATATTAACACAAATTTAGTGGAATTATTATTAAATGTTAATGTTATGAATTTAAATGGTTTTAGTGTAAATGAAAACTGTGGTATTTTTTTTTATTCAGTAAATTTCAAAATGCAATTGACCTGTTGTCATGTCGGGACTCCGAAGAAGGAGGAGACAGAAGCAGGAGTATGAGAAAAAAAACACAAAGACTTTAATGAAGAACGGGGAACAAACAGCCCTTTGACAACACAAGCTTGGAGATAACTCAACAGAGGACAGTCCTTTAACTGAGGGTAAACCGCTCTTGACAACGCAAACACGTAGTGAAAGTGAACAGAAGACATTACAAACTTAAGCTTTGAAAACCTCATGCCTGCTCCGGACCAGACTTCGCTCCGTTGTGAGGGCGAACCCGATGTGTTTTACTCCTTAGGAGGAGTCTTGAAGAAGAGAGGTCAGCACTAGAAGAACAAGAAAGACAGAACACAATCAAAGTCCACTGATGAAGATCTACAACAGACAACGGTCAGTACGAGGAAGAGAGCCAGATCCCAGAGAGCTTCCCAGAGGAGCAGATCGACAGCACAGAACGAGGTGTGTGTGGTGGAGATCCCACGCCAGACTGCTGGGGCTGTTGGCCTTAAATACAATTGGGGGAAACACACAGAACACTGAAAACACAGACACAATCGAACTAAACGAGGACTTTCCTCAAACTAATCGACACAAAAGGAGAGACGGCTGAACTGAATGAGCTGGCGCTTAACAACGCAACCCACTGCTGAGCCAGAGGCTCATTCTGCTCAGGGCGCTGCGCCCAAACATAAACACACCAGCACCCGGATGAGAGGGGCGTGACGGAACACTTCCCTCTAATAGACTGGTGAGCTGGAGCGCTGGACGCGGGGCAGAGGTGACGCCTATACATGGCCACAAATGTTTTCTTTCTAAGGTAAATGTTTCCAGACTGGACAAACTTAATGGAATATTGGCAAAAATCCTGTTTAAAATAATGAGAAAGTCTTCAGTTTCAGTCACTCTACATCCATCAACGGCATAACTGCGGGCCAAGATTGGCCCATTGGAACATGGCCCACCAGAAAGTAAGCGTAACTCTGGAGATAAAACAGATTAAGACAAAGGTAATGCAGTGCGGGATTTTAATACAACTTACTACAACTTCTTAAATTCAAACTTTCATATTTTTACATTCTTATTTACTTTTACTTTTAAAAACTGTGTTTAAAGCCTCCCTATCTCCTTTACTTGATTATTGTTTTTTTCTGTTCGTCCACTTAACACATTGCAGTTTGCCCGACAAAACAAAACCTTCAGGCATCCCCTGATCTAGAGTGTGTCATATAAAAGGGAATTGCGCCAATTTTTTCTAAACTTATGATTTCATTGTTGTAAACAAAGTCATTCTGCATGGGTTGATGTAAGGCTTGGTGGTGAAATAATTCAATGTTGCATAGCTCACATTTATTTACAGTGGTAGTGAATGGAACCAGGGGTCTCATGTCTACAATGTATATATACGTAATACCACCAGAAGCTAATGTGAGTTTTTACATGTAAAGTTATATGCAATGCTCTGCATGCATCTCATCACTGTGACTGCAAATTAAAGACCAAAACCTTTTTCAGAATTCTTACAAAAACATACAATTATCTCAATCTTAACACAATTACAAATATCAGACTATGGCCACTCAGTGTATCAGCTTTCTGTAAGACAGATTTTTGAGGCATAAATCACTGGACATCTGGTTCTTAACACCACCACTGTGAACAATTCTGACTTGGTCACTGGTCACAAATGTTTCCATTTCATTATGTACAAATGTTTGGTGGAATTCCTGTTTAAATAACACGATCCAATGAAAAATCACAGTTTTACATGGAACGTCTCCTTCAACATCCCATATGCTGCCAGGCCTAAAGCCTCCTTGGAGCATAGTGCAAAGCTACGATGTTACATTTTAAGAAAGGAACAAGAACGAACAATCAAATGACAAAAATTCGCAGGGAAGGAGTATGCTTGCAACTAATTAAGCATGTAAAGACACCCATACTGCTCAAGTGTCCCTAATCGCATTTCGTCGCGAAAGATGTTTACAGCTTGCCGGCTAATTGTGCACATGCCTTGTGCTAATCTGTGCAGCTATTGTTGTGTGTTTGCTAATCCCTTGAAGGCAGACGCTAGGTGAGGCATGCTTTTTTTCCCCCTTTCCCACTGCCTCCCTGGCCTCACTAATGCATGCTGATGACTGCACCTTGACAACATGTCCCAAAGACCCCCTCTCTTGTTGGGCCTGATTTAATAGCATTAGGAAGACAATGGGGAGGGAGTTTGAGAAGCAGAGACAGAAAGAAACAGAAAAAGGGAGAGAGAAAAATCAATTACCTCCAATTTCCTTTCTGAGGAGGGATGTTACATACTGTTACTTACTTATTTGTCCTTATTTTATTTTCCATTTCTGTAAAGCACATTGAATGACCTTCTGTGTATAATAATGTGCTATATAAAAACAAAAATTTTGAAAAATCCTGAGCTGCAAGTGCCCCTTTTTGAGGGCGGGAGGGGGTATTAGTGGTGTGGTGTTGGTTTAACTCTCCTGCTGTCTTATTTGCCTGAATTACTCATTAAGTCAGGTCAGTGGACGCAGACGCGTTGTGCAATAAAGTGTGAAAGGAGATGTTAGGTCGAAGGATAGCCTTGAAGGATGTTGCCTTGAAGGATGTTGCGCACACACATGCACCCAACTTTGTATTCCTGCCTTTGTGGGGTCTTACCTTCTGCATTATTATTGCTAACTGATATGTTACATCTAACCCAGTTCGAACGCTAAGAGGAAAATCTTAAGAGAATTTTTTTTTAATTTTTTAAATTTTTTTAAATCATTTGACACAGACATTACCAACATTACATAGGCATAGATATAGACATGGATATTACATTATAGATTTATTTCATGTGGGATACGTGAGACATATGGACATGGAAGACACAACCGGGTTGGGGGATGTGTGTGATGTGTGCATGATGGATGTGTATATGTTCAGTTGTATAAAATGTTCTGAGTGGTGGTACAATATTGAAGATATGACAGTGAGTAGATACGGAGTTCTGAGTAGTTTGGTTTAGGTGTGGGCTCACTGGGGAGGGAGAGAGGAGAGCTGAGCTTAGAGTTGAAGACTGAGTTGAAGATGTCAGTTAGTTCCTATGGCTGCTCTGTCCCTGACCCCAACCGTGATGACAATCATGGGGGGCGGGGGGCAAATTGAATGCCTTCTATAACGGGGGATCATGTCATGTGAGGAACAGAATCCTGATGGAACTATTTTTCATTAGTTGTTGTAATGTCTAACTTTTGTTAGAAACCAAAACTTAATAATTAAATATGAGTGGCACAACAAGTGCATGAAGACTCACAGATACAAACATTCATATGTTTGTCACTTACACACACACACACACACACACACACACACACACGCAAGTATCCTACCACTAGGCCACCATCACCCCAACTTTACAAGTCTGAGAAAAGGCAGTTTGTTTTATATTAATGATTCATTGAATATTTAATGCTATATTTTATTCTACTTCTTTTTTCTGTAAAGAACTTGCAGCCTTTCTACATCTTTATGAATATACATAAATATTTGGTTTGAAATGAAACAAGGGCCACAAGGCTGAGCACGACTTGAGGACTGCTGCATGTCTATACTGAGCGCAGCATAAGGGAATCATTGCCATTTTTAATATTTGCTCCTTCATTTCAGTAACCGGGCAAACTCACATATTCTTCTATAAATTGTCTTAGTTACTTCGCATGTCCTTTGTAGTCTATGCCTATTTCTCCTATAGACACAATCAGTGTCTTCTCTGGTGAGGCTCTGCCGGTGCCAGGTCTGTAAAGCAGTCGTATTTACTCAGTGGGGTTCAGGTCAGTTGATTGCAGAGCAGTCAGATGGATAGCCATGAACATCTCACTTTTTGGCCTAGAAAAACTTTACTGTTCACTGCTTCTGTTCACTCCAGAATTCATCCTGCTGCTGCTGATGGCCGTTTCATGATCAATGAACATCACCGGCAGCCAAACATACCCCATGTTTTACCGAAGTTTGGAATTTTGCAACTTTTATGTTCTTTTTAGCTTCCTTGTGGTTAGACTCACTGATACTTACTGGTGTGTTCTGACTTCCACTGCCGTGACCTTCTGCAATCTCTTAGGAAATCTGCTTTTGTTCAGTGGTGCGCTTCTGTTGCTTAACAAAGTTCCTGACAGTTGATCTGGTTGACATAAATGTTCCGGTAATTTTATGTCTCTTATAAACTGATTTTTCAACCTCTTTACGGCCTGCTTTGGTCCTCAAACTGAGAAATGATGGGCATGTCTGAATGGGCATTATTCGAATACTTGTTCTTGAAAAATAATACAACCATCATTTTGTCTTTTCATTACTGCAGTTTGAAATATGTCCAGTAGGAGACAATATTGTACTGATGGAATGTGCTTGCGCGCCTTATGTTGCTATAGAAGCTGTAGTTGTAGCTTCTATAAAATAAATTAAGTTTCCATGAGCTATTTGGACTGAAAGGGTTTAATATTATCGAGTAAGAATGATAATCACTGCACTTACACATTTGTTTTGATTCAACAATACCTTGATACTGTCCTCTTTCATAAATATATGCACTGAGGATTTTTGCCCTGTGCAAAGTGCTGACTTGATGCATAATTGCAATCATTTTGGCTCTTTCAGCTTCAGCGTTTGCATGAAAAGTGGTGCTGTTTGTTGGTTCTGAGGTGAGGTGACTTGGATAGTAAACCAGCTGTAATTGATTTGTTTTTAAGATTTAACCATGTAGTAGCAATTATTGCCCTTTAAAATCACATTTTCTAATTAAATGTCTCATAGTTAGATTACCAATGGAGCAAACACTCTAATACTCAAATTATTCAGGCCAGTCCTAGAATGACCACATTTAGAATTGTATGTTAATGCTTTTGTATTTGATCTACACCACACAGCTGAGAAAAAAAAACAAAAACAGCCAAGCACCAAATTACATTTAGTCCACTAAAAGTAGAGGCCACAGCATAAAACTGGTTCACCTGATATACCCCCTCAGTCTGTAGACTTGCAGTTATAGTTTTGGTTCAAATCCAATATGCTTAATGCATTGTGATGGGAGACAAGATACAAGTGTGAGCTTGGTGGGGATTGTTTTGAAGGTGAAGATGAAGGCAAGACTATCAAACTCGAAGAATAACAAAAAATACTAAATGAATGACAAACAAAACAGATAATACTAATCATAGCTTAACCAACCTTATGAAAAAGAAGCAAGTAGGGTTAAAGGACAGCAATGCCAAGACAATCACAGGACAAATACTGCCTTTAAGTGATAAATATTGTATTCATGAGAGCACATGAATGCAACGTCATAATTACTAGTGGAAAAGTTATTGATGTGTCCTGGTTTCCAGAGCTGCAAGCATGTTAACAAAAAGCAGTACTTGCCAATGAGAGTTGTAAACTGGGTGTATCAGGCACATTTTGCCCACATGTGCACAACCTAAACATGTAAACCAGTGCACAGACCTAAACATGCAGTTTATAGGCTGTGTGCTATGTGAAAAGTAAAATACGCTTCTCCCTGATGCATAAAATGCTACATTTTATGCAACAATCCTGTTCTTAAGGTGATTTTATGTCTCCTATAAACTGAGTTTTCAACCTCTTAAGGGCCTGATTTAGTCCTCAGACTGAGAATAGGCACGCATGTCCGAATGTGTATTACTCGAATACTTGTTCTCAGAAACCACCCTGAAAAATTATATGACCATAATTTTATGTATTTCCATTGCTGCACCTTAAAATATATCCAGTAGGAGGCAATATTTTACTAATAGTGTCTGCATGTGTGCCATATGTTGCTATAGAAGCTGTCATTGTAGCTTCTACTTCAAATAAAGCTTCTGTGAGCTATTTAGACTAAAAGAGTGTAACAATAATTAAGAAGAAGGAAAATCACTACACTTACACATTTGATTTGATTCATCAAAGCCTTGAACTGGTGATGCCAAATTGCCTCTAAGTCTGAATGTGTTTGTGTGTCTGCCCTGTGATGGACTGGTGAACTGTCCAGGATGTTTCTTCACCTTTTGTCCAACGAGCGCTGGTAAAAGCTGGGGCATGACCCTAATTAGGAAAAGTGGCCCACATAATTAATTATTGCTGCTGCTGTCATTGGCTGTCCCAGTATAGGGATGTTTGGCTGAATTATTTACTTGTCCTTTTTTTTAGGGCATGGGCCTTGTCAGAATATTTCACTACTTATCACTTTTGCATGAGGCAGCTGGTGGCCTAGTGGTTTGGGAGTTGGCCCTGT
Organism: Bryconaethiops microstoma; assembly: GCA_037577275.1. Lineage (NCBI taxonomy): Eukaryota > Metazoa > Chordata > Actinopteri > Characiformes > Alestidae > Bryconaethiops > Bryconaethiops microstoma. The sequence goes on along the minus strand of JBBJLS010000041.1, from coordinate 26,477,133 downwards.
GATCAGAACCTTGCGGGTTCGAATCCTAGGACTGCCTCAGTGTCATCACTGAAGTTCCCTTGAGCAAAATACCGTCACCACACACTGCTCCCCGGGCGCCCCTCATTGGTGGCAGCCCACTGCTTCCCTTGGTGAATGGGTTAAATGCAGAAAGAGAATTTCACACTGTTCATGCTGTGGTGTGTTCACACATGACTATAAGGGGCCGCTTTACTTTACACTCTAAAAACCAAACAAATCTAAAAAGTGCAGGGGAAAGCCCAAAACTACAATATTTTATTTAGAGGGAAATGGACTGCTCCAGTAAACATTTTAAAGGTGTGTCACTATCCCTGATTTTGCTCTTAACAAGATATTCATTCATTTTTTTCATTTCTGAGCTGCTTATGCTTAACAAGGGTCTCAGGGGATCCCAGTGGTCATATTATAAAAGTGGGAAAGGCAGGGAAACATCCTGGACAGGTCACAGAAGACCTAGGCAGTTATCTTTAAGAAAAATTATTATTGGCTGATAGTATTATAAATAAAACTTATAAACCTAGAAAATCTTAATGAATAATCAGATCTAATGGATGATCAATCAGACCACCGGTTCTTTCTTCTTTAACATGGGGATCTTTGTCCCCATAATTCATGTTAGCATTAAATGTTTGGCCAGACTGCTTGTGGATGACCTTTGCAAATATTTGTCACATTTATAGCCAAAGTCACACAGCTAGCTGTTACAGGTAGCACGCGTACCCACAAATCACATAAAAGAACAGCCATGACACATTTGATGTTGTGAAAGCATTACACCGAATTCATTTTCTGTCTTTAACTTGAACATAATCACTATGCAAAACTAAACCGTTACAGGAGAAACGAACTCTATTTCTGTAACTCATTGCTATGTACGGCAATAACCCCAACACTCCCCATTAGTTTGCAAAATTAGTAGCTAATATATTGTTTTGCTTAGCTCACACAACAGAACAACAATTAAGGTTTACTTCGGGGTTCCTTTATATAGTAGCATACACAGACATACCCTTGATGTTGCGATGTTATTTTTTTTAGCTTTGGCTGTATTATTTACTTGGCCTTTTGTTTAGGGCATGGGCTTTGTCAGGAAGGGTCATGAGCTCTTCTGGTTGGCTGACAGAGGAGAAAGCTCGCCGGTTTGGGGAGGTTTTCGGCAGGGGGGGGAGTGGGGGGTTTTTAGCTGCAAGGGGGGTGACGGCAGTACAGTGGGCAGGAGGGGGGTTAGTGAGTGGCCGCAAGTCCAGCGCTGGAAGAGCTGTGACTAACAGGCACCAATCCCTCAAGGTGAAAGTCACAACCCAGGCCGCCGAGTGAAAGTGACAGGAGGGAGCCCACCCGTAAATCTGCTTTTCATTCTAATTAGCCTCAAAAGGCATGGGAGGGCAGAGGAGACGCAGCGCAACAGGGATGAAAGCCCCGTCCTGCAGGTTCTATCCCAGCCTTCAGACACTTCCTACTGCCTGCGCACGCAATGCTATGGCTAATGGGTTCAAGTGCATCCACTCTTGACCCAGCAGATGGCTAATGGCCATATTTCTTATGATTTTCTTTTTTTGTGGAGTAGCCTTCAAGCTATTGGGCAAGAGCAGCGAAAAGAACGAGTAGGCAGCTTGAAATTACAAATCCCTCTTCTGAATGTGGACGAGCTTGTATAAACTAAGGCAAAAATGCAAAGTGGTACACCCAAAAGAGCCTGGCTAACAAACTAAGGAAACCTTAAATGAACCACTTTGAATGACCACTTAATACTAAATGGTTCTGACTAGCTTGCATTTAATTTCTGCAATGCTATGCATGTAGATGAACTTGTCGCTGCCAAGTCATGGCGTGAACAGTAAATGTTAAGGATTAGGTAGGTGTTCATGGGCACATGTAACCGATTTTTATCTGTTTTTAAATGAAAAAGGTTGATGTGGTACACAAATAAAATGGTTGATGTGGAATCTTTCTTTTAGGCCTACAGCAGTTTAGCTCCTCCCAGCAAGTTATAAGGAGTGTTGCAGTCTGGACTGCTTTTTGAATGAGGCACAGCCAATCAGAGCAGAAGTCATTTACATATATCAGTCTTAAAAGCAGAGTACCAAAAACAGCCTGTCTTTGGAAGAAGACAGGTTGGAAAATGGTCATGTACTAATGGACTTTGGTAAATAAAATGATGTTTGGACAGGGAAAGAAAAAAAAATGCTGGATGTGGGCCCTTTAAATATAGTCTCCTACATTTTTTCCTCTCATTCTCTCTTTTTCCTGAAGCCATGCAGGTGAAATTGAGATGTGTTGGGCAAAGGATTAAGCTAATCTTCTCTGTTATCACCTCTAAGATTTATTTGCTTTTAAAAATAGGCCATTTTGTTGAACATGTGATCCTCTCCTCAGTGAAATCATGAAGAGATTAAGAAATAGAAAATAAATGTACCCACATTTACACACTTGCTTGAACGATCGACCCGTTGCCAGCTGTTTGGGTTCTGACAGACGTGTGGATCCCCTGAAACACATTTAACTATTGCACTTTTTACTTATAAAAAATTATCTATTAAAAATGACTTATTACTCCTCACAACTTGTAATCTGATACTTTACTTCTGTGTTACACCCTAAAACCAAATCTCACCCAGCTGGAAAGCCCCAAAATCGGGGTCCTGTTATAAAAAAACACAGAAACCTAGAAAAACCCTAGAAAATCTTAATGAAATAACAGTTCTGATGGACAGTCAGTGAGACCGCAGATATTGGCACTTTCTTCTTCAACATGGGGGTCTTTATCCCCATGATTCATATTAGCATGATTAGATGCTTGAAAAGACTGCTTGTGGAGGAAGCTTGCAGATATTTGTCACATTTATCATCAGAGTCACGCTGCTGTTGTAAGTTGCACATGTATTACACATAAAACTACACAAAAAAAAAACAAGCACGGACAAAAAAATGTATGTTGTGAAAGCATTACACCAAATTAATTTTCTTTACATAACAGTGATGAAAGAAACAAAATGCTTACTAATCAGTGACTTGAATGTAATCACTGCACAACACTATGCTGTTACAGTAGAAAGTAACCATATTTCTCTAATGCATTGCTATGTCCCACGATGCTACCGACGCTGTCCTCTAGTTTGCAAAATGAATAGATAATATACGGTTTTAATTAGATCACACCACACGTCAACAATTAAGGTTTACTTAATATGGTAAAACTTTCATGCATTTTTAAATAGTTGTATTAACTAGCTATGCAATGTTTACAGATAGTTGAATGAACTGCTGCCGGTGCCAGCATTTCTTCTGCTCTGTCATATAGCCGGAGTAATGCCAGGAATATTTTAAAGGGGGTTCTTAACATATAAAAGCAAGAGGCAGCGCACAGTCAGGTTCACCAACAATTGATGCTATTATTTTACTGCTTAATAAATGGAAGGGTCTTTATTAGCTTGCCAGCTGACTATTATCTCTTAGTAATCTGGCATCACCCAACATTCACTCTTTTCTGCATGCGACGACACGAACCCATGTTTTCTTTTTAATGGTAATGTTCATTTAACTTTTAAACACTAGTATGCAAATGATATGCAAATGTTATGTAAATGTTGCAGAAGCAGCAACAGCTCCCCCTTGTGCTCCCACTGGCTACATGAGAGATACAAGCTACTAGGTTTGCTAACTAGTGACACAACTAGTGTTGCATGTGCCATTGATTGTTTTTAAATAAGTTAGTGCAAATTGCAAGAAACTTCACACACTCGACCCTTTAAATGCTGCAACCTGATGTGTCCTGCGTAAAACTCCCTATGAGCTTTACGTCACATGACTAGACGTAGCATCCTGCTTTGGACGCTACATACATGCTCCAGCGGTCAAGATTCGGAAGCAATCCAAAGTTCTATAGTTCATCTTTCCAACTCCATGAGTGCAGTCCTGGGACCCGGCATGCACTTGCAACCTTCTCACAGCACAAGAAGGTGTAGAAGACGTGCTGGTTCTCACCCGGCTCACCCCTGGGCCGCACAGCTGCAGAAAAGTGCAGGTGTGAGTGAGCGAAAAGGTCTAGCTGGCAGTGAAGGGGCTTCGCCAACCCGTTAATCTCACTGATGCTTCCTGGGCCAGTTGCCTGGTAACGTAGCAAGCTTGGCTGCCTCTAATTAGCTGTTTGGGTGAGTCACGTGGGCCACAAGTAGATGCCGAGCTAACACGCTCCAAATCCATGTTTATGCCTTTCAGTCTTCAACAAAAGGGCCTGACGCATGCCCGCCTGCAGCCAGCCTGTGGCCGCGGTCCGCACTTGTGGAGCGAGATGTGGAAAATGGAGGCGTAATTGCATCCCATTGTATCAATACACAAGCTAAACTTAGCGTCCCCTGTGGTACGGATGTGTTCCTCACCAAAGATAGTCCCAAAGGAGAAGAAAGAGAATTTTAAGAGTAAACTTAAGGGATGTGGTTGAGGGACAGCTCTCACCTAGGCAACATATTAATGAATATTTTAGAGGTGTGGTTATTCAGGCAATCAAATTAAAACTTCTTTGAGAAGCTGACTGCCCAGAACTCCTTCACCAGTATGAAATACATAAACAGATTCTTCAAAGTAGCCACAACTTGACAAGAAACTTGGGGAAGCTGTGTTTAAAGGCTAATTACTGAACAATACATTCCTCGGCAGTGGGATCTAATTGTGCAGACAGTAATTAAGGGTGTTTGGCATGAACAGACACGTCAAAATTGTGTCCAAACAGCCCCTAAAACTTCCCCCTGACTCAGTGCTTCACTGTTTATTTTGCATTTGTACCCATTGGCCACTTTATTAGAAACCTCTCCCAAACTCATATTGAATTAGAGACTGCAGCCCATCTGTTGACTGTAGCACATGCCACCGGCTACCTGAATCCTTTAGAACTTATTGATTCTTCTCTCAGTTTTCTTTCTGTAAATTAGCTCATACCCTCTCTTCTTGCCTGAGTTCTCCCTTTTGCGAACAACCTTATTGTCCTTTTAAAAAATATTTTAATTAACAGTTGCTGCCGTGAACAGAGCCGCTCCTGACGACCCTCGGGCCCTAGTTGAAGGGGGGGGGGGGAGGGGGTGTTGTTTTTTTCCATTTTGTTAAGTGGGGTAGGGGATTTGTTTTGTCAACAGAGATGTTTTTTCAACCTCTTTTTGCAACCAGAAGGACAATTGCACTTCATTCTCTCATTGAAACACTGACACCTGCTTTGTCAGGAGGGGGATGTTGGGCCCTTGCAGAATTTGTGGGGCCTTTTGCAGTTTGCATATTGAGTTTATACGGTCGAACATATGGAGATGTGTTTGTTGACAATACACCCTTATGCCTCTGCTTTCAAACTTAGTATCATCAGGACACAGATGTAAAATAGCAAGACGTAAAATGGCTGTCACATTAACTCATTTAGGTTTCAGTTCATCATCATTTTTTGTATTCATTGTCAGTTTTATATTCAATTTCAAATCTCATTGGCAGCCACTGTAAGTTTTGAAAGTGTCCCAAAAAATATGGTTTTAAAGCTAATACAATTTCTCGGAAAGAAGCAAACACGGCCACTCTGAATGAGCGGCGTAGGTCATCCCATAGAGCTAAGAGATTAGATAATAATCTTCTGTGGGATAAATAGTGAGGTTACACTGTAATGATAAAAATGAAATGTTGATAACAGTTGAGGGATTTACACAGAATTCCACTTATGTGTGTGCACCTGATTCCTGCATGTGCAAGCCTTCAACATGCTAGCTTGGGAGCACTATGCATGAGGTAGAGACCTACACTATATGGACAAAAGTATTAGGACACACCTCTTAATTATGGAATTCAAGTGGCACCTTTCTTGTAGTGAAAGGGAATCTTAATGCTTCAGCATACCAGCATGACTATTTTGGGCATCGCCACGCTTCCAGTGATGTGGAACCTTTTCTGTTCCAGCATGACTGTGCTCTAGTGCACAAAGCGAGCTCCATAAAGGCATGGTTAGATGAGTTTGTTGTGGACTGGCCCACACAGAGCCCTGACCTCAACCCCATCCAACACGTTTGGGATGAACTGGAACGGAGATTGCGAGCCGGGCCTTCTCGTCCAACATCAGTGTCTGACCTCATAGCTGCTCTACAGAATGAATGGACACAAATTCCCACAGAAACACTCCAAAATCTTGAGGAAAGCCTTCAAAGAAGAGTGGAAGCTGTTAGCGCTGCGAAGGGGACCAACTCCTTATCAAAGTCTACGTATTTGAACGCAATGTCATTAAAGTCCCTGTTGGTGTAATAGTCACGCGTCCCAATACTTTTGTCCATAGAATGTAGCTAATGCCTGGGAATGGAACTAACGAAAACTGAGGTGAGGTGTTTGCTGGAAATTTGGACAGACGAGAGAATACAGGAACAACTAGAAACAACACATATGATATTTGGTAAAATTAGCGACCATCTTCATACTCATTGCTCTGTAAATCCAACAGCTCAAAAATCCAATGGACAAAAAGGATGAAGGAGTGAATTTGTGATGATGTAAGCGCGTTTGGGTCCGGAACATTAAGTGCAATGTGAGTGCAGGCCAGATGGGGGGAGGGACGTTGTACAAGGCAACCAGGCTTAGGGTGAGTACACCCTGAAAACTACACCCACACATGCAAAACAGAAATGTAGATATTTTGTCAACAAAAAAAAGGAGGGCGCTACAATTAATGCTACACATTATGAGATCTTGGTTCCATAAAAGCTTCAATAATTATGATTATAAAGCATGTGTTTGGCCAGAGGTGAAGTTGTCTCCGCCAGGTGAGCTCAAATAATCGAAACTAAACAAGCCCCCCATAAACTCATTTCCTCTGCTGCGTTAGACCTACGTACAGTAATGTATGTGCACTGAAGTCTTCTCACCCCAGCAAACAAATAACCGGCGGAGACGGTCGAATGACAGCTTTTTAAATGCAGGATGTCGTTAACAAACACATCGCACCGTGCCACCTGCTTTAATCACTCGCACACAAAGGCACCTCCAGGCAGAGTGTGTGTGAGAGTGTGTCCAGGCAAAGCGTGCACTGTGTGATATTCAAATGACAGAGTGATGCAGTCTTACACACACACACACACACACACACACACACACACACACACACACACACACACAAACAACATCAAAGAATTGCTTGTTATCACATGAAATGATTCCTCTTTTCTTTCTGTCTGTGTTTGTCTCTCTCTCTCGCTCTCTCTTGCTGTCTCCACTCATCTTGTTCTCTATCATCCTGTTTAATCTTTTAAAGAAATAGCAGTTGTTAAAAAAAAAAAAAAAAGCATCCAAAGCTATTTTCTGACAAAGTCTATTGCAAACAGGGCTGCATAAATAAACTATAATTGAGCGAAATTGAATTAGTATTTATGGAGCGAAACACTTGTCAGCTTTACAAAACTTCTGAACGCGAGGAGAGCAAATTGGCAGGGTTTTTTTTTTGCCGGCTTTAAAAAGAGGCTGTATTTTTTTTTGGGTGTTTTCAAAAAATTTTTTTATTTATTTATTTACAGTAGACCTGTCCTATTTCCATTACAAAAAATATATATATCTTCTGACATTTCTCCACATTGTTTCAGTGAAGAAGAGTGATTAACAGAGCTAGCAAAAAAAAAAAAAAAATGAGGAAAAAAAACAGCTCTGCTCTTATGTTGCTTGTATGTTGTATGTTAGCAGCAAGTTAACAGCAATTCACTCGACCATTTTTTAGGCCATTTTAGACTAAATAAGGACATAGTGTTTTATTGGACGCTTGTAATAGATACAACATTGGTAGAACACTGCTTTCCGTGTCTTTCTTCTGACTGAAACCTTGTTAAACTATGACTTGCAGTACGTGAGGCATCTACATTTCCATCCAGTGATCTTTTTGTCTCATAGATTTAGTCCCATCCACTGTTAATCTGAAGCCTAAGGCCGACAGTCCAGGTGTCTGAAGCCCTAACCAATGGTAGGGCTTGCTTTGGTGTATCTACCTAAGATAAGAGATAAGATAAACCTTTATTAGCACCACAAGTGGGAAATTTCCATTGTCACGGCAGAAAGTGTACAGTACAAAGATATGAGCAGCAAAAACAATACAATAAAATACCATACCAACCGGACAGTATAAAAAGTACACTATACAATCTAGAAAAAAATAATAAAAATAAATAAATATATATATAAACTATATGTAAACTATATATAAACTGTAGGCTTAGATAATTAGATACAATGAGTATATGTATATATATATGTGCAGAGAACACTGTGGATATATACACACACACACACACACACACACACACACACACACA
>JBBJLS010000041.1:26425650-26449421 GCA_037577275.1 Bryconaethiops microstoma | reverse complement strand
CCCTGACCTCAACCCCATCCAACACCTTTGGGATGAACTGGAACAGAGATTGTGAGCCAGACCTTCTCGTCCAACATTAGTGCCTGGCCTCATAAATGCTCTACAGAATGAATGAATAATATAGCATGTAATATATTATATCTGGATTCATGACTGGACACTTGTAGCATATATATATATAAAAACACATGGTTTTTGGGGATGTGATTGTTCATTGACTACATACATAGTGAACAGTCAGTTCTCGAAGTTGATGTGTTTGAAACAGAAAAAAATGGTTAAGTATGAGTGATTTCAACTAGAACCAAAGTGTGATGGCTAGACAACCGGATCTGAGCACCTTCAAAACAACAGGTCTTGTGGGGAATTCCCAGAATGGAGTGGTCAATACTGACCAAAAGTGATCCAAGAAAGGACAACTGTTGAAAAGGCAAGAGGATCAGGGGTGCCCAAAGGCTCACTGATGTGCATGGAGAGTGAAGTCTAGCACGTCTGGTCATGTTTACTGCTTTGAACAGGCACATTTTGGGATTTCAGAGACTTTGTTCATGTGTGTGCAGAGTCAGTTCAGAAATTCTGAAATGGTCTTTTAATGATCTGCAAATGAATGATGTTAATACATCTGAAAGCCTAGTACCGCTAATGAAAGAGCTCTACTAGGCATTCAGTGCATAATTATCACCTTCTGGGAGGTGCCCAGATTTCACCTTTTGGAATCGTAGTTAATAATAGGAGGTGGTTTGATTCATTAATTCTCCCCATAAAAATGCAAAGCATGACTGTACCTTCTTTTACTGCCATTTCAGTCCTTGCGAATAAGTCACCGACAGATTCGAGCCATGCTTTCATGAATTAGACATAATGATTAATTAATGGTCATTGCACTTGGATGGGAACTGCAATATTCCAGTGGTACCTAAACATCCCCTATTACTTGCAAATTACATAATTAAATATTCATACACATGCATTCCAAAGGGAGCATTAGTGCTATCTTTCTCTGCTCTACCTGGATTTGCAGAAGTGAAATTCTTATATATGTCAATATATATGCAGATTTGCTCATAAACTCATTAGCGCCCCAGTAATTTCATACATGGGCCCAAACTAGCCATATGGATGTTGAGGTCATTTCAGAAGATTTTATTATCTTTCCTGAGGCCCTGATAATGCAGTCGCCTACTCAGCATCCCAATACTACCCAATCAGCTGTGACATAATTGGTTCCCAACTGACCCCAGTGCAGCTGCAAATAAACTTACTTGCCTGACACACTACACCCCCTGAAGGGGCTTCTTGAGATGTAGAATCATGCAGCATGTTTGCTGCTTTCTAGTGTGACACAGCTATGATAGAATTGGAAGAGTTTATGCAACAACATGAGTGTGTCTATCAAATAGAGAGAGTCACTGTAACTTGAACCTTATTTGAACCCAATTTTGCAAATGAAAAATCATCCCAAATGTTTTGTTGGGCCCATTTATTCGTCTTATTTCTCACTAAAATCATTTAAAAAGCAGAGAAATTCTTTCAAAAGCATGATTTCAAAACTTTCAATCCGTATCATGTGTGCTTGCAAACAGAGGAGACATAAAGAAGATAAAAAAGTTGTTTCTTTGTAAAATGCCGAATTTTTGCCATGTCTTGTCTTTCCTGAACAACAAAAAAAAAAGAACCCATGGCTAGAAAATGTAAATTGCATGCAAATGGAAGTGATTATATAACTCACTATGTAAATAAATCTACAATTACAGAATTGCATTTGAATAATGCAGCAAAACGAACAACTTCTCGTCTCTATTACAAACCTTGCAGGAATGAACTGCCATCACTGACGCTCTCTTGCCCTAATGAATGTGTTCACATGAGAAATTAGTCATGAATGTTATATACTAATCCTTTAGCCCAGTCTTTCTTTGGGTTAATTGATTTAATGCACGCTGCAACACAGTTGGTAGTATAGAAGCCCCACTGACTCAAATGTAACTTAAATGTGCCTCTGATTACAGATAAGCACTTTTTTTTGTCGATTGCTTTTAAGAAGAATGTCCTTCTGTTGTAAGGTGAATGGGCGCACAGTAGTGCACTCTCTGAACACTATAATCCACACCTCCTTTACATGGACTAGATGAGAGAACAATTTAGCAGGTCTCGGATCACCTCTGCATTTAACTGGGCCAGTCTACTTTGATCTGTTCCCTGATTTTCAAGTAAAAAGCAGAAATTGGGTACTTTGGGTTATGCTATTAAGTAAATTGCTCAAATCTTGAAGCTCAAACTAAATAATTGTAGCACTGAATTGAAGACTTCTAGCCAGGTTGGGACCCAATGACTGAGTGCTGGCCTGGTGCCAACTTCCTGTTTTTTAGGAAGTTGGCTTCTAGCCAGATTGGGACCGAATGGCTGAGTGCTGGCCTAGTGCCAACTTCCTATTTATATACCCTGCTGTGAGTCATTTCCCATGCCCCTGTGACATCACGTGGCTGGTGCGTGTGACAGTATGTCCCCCTCCCCACCAGGGCCAGCACCTGCCGGACCCGATGGACGGGATACCCGACGACGGTAGTCCCGGATGAAAGAAAGGTCCAGGATGTGCCGCCCGGGAACCCATGACCGCTCCTCCAGACCATAGCCTTCCCAGTCGACCAAATACTGGGTGCCACGACCACGGTGGCGAGGATCTGGATCTGTCAAGTCAAGGATCTGCCAGACGGTGTAGACGGGACCACCGGGAAGCCAGAGCCTGGGGAGACAGGGGGGAAAAAAAAACAGGTTTTAGTTGGGACATGTGAAACACAGGATGTATTTTGAGAGGAGCAGGCAGCTGGAGCCAGAAGGTGACAGGGTTGAGTCGGTGGGTGATGCGGAAGGGTCTGACGTAACATGAGGTGAGCTTGGGAGAATCCATGTGGAGGCGCAGGTTCTTGGTGGATAGGTAGACCCTGTCACCTACACGGAATAGTCGTCCCAGTGGGTGCCGGCAGCGGTGTTGTTCCGCATACCTGGTGTTGGATGGACTGTCGGGCTCGGAGCCAGATCCGCCAGCACCTGCGGACCAACTGGTGGGTGGACGGTACCTCTACCTCCGGTTCCTGGTGTTCAAAGACCAGGGGTTGGTATCCGTAGCACACCTCAAAGGGGCTGAGACCGGTGGCTGAGGAGGTGAGGAGGTTGTGTGATAGCTCAGCTCAAATGAGGTAGCACGCCCAGGAGCACTGCTGATCAGCTACGAAGCAGTGGAGGAAGTGCTCCAGTTGTTGGTTGGCCCGCTCCGTCTGACCATTGGTTTGTGGGTGGTAACCAGATGAGAGGCCGGCTGTGGCACTGATCAGATGGCAGAAGGCCCCCCAGAATTTGGAGGTGAATTGGGACCCTCTGTCTGAGACGACATCCTTGGGGAACCCATGCAGTCGGATGTCGTGCTCGAGGATCAATTTAGTTTCTTGGCCGTGGGGAGTCCGGTAAGCGCCACCAGGTGGACAGCCTTGGAAAAGCGGTCAATGATGGTTAAAATGGTATTCTTGCCATTGGAGGTGGGTAGGTCGGTGATTAAGTTGACGGCAATGTGGGACCAGGGATGGCGTGGCACGGGGAGAGGCTGGAGGGCACCAGGAGCTGGTTGGTTGGAGGTCTTAGCCCTGGCACACACCGCGCACACCTCGACGTAGCTTTTGGTATCGGTGGCCATCGTGGGCCAGCAGAAGGCTCGTTGGAGGAGCTTCAGGGTCCGGGAGAGAAACTTGGAGAGAAAGATTGGGGGGCTTGAGAGTACTCACGGTTACCTCGTTGATTTGAGTGAAGGCGTTTGACTTCTAGCCAGGTTGGGACCCAATGACTGAGTGCTGGCCTGGTGCCAACTTCCTGTTTATTTACCCTGCCATGAGTCATTTCCCACGCCCCTGTGACGTCACGTGCCTGGTGTGTGTGACATGAATAGGTAATAAAATACATCAGTGTATACTTTTCTGGGCATATTGTGGATATGATGTGTTATGAAAGAACACTTGCTAATTGCAGGTTTCATTACAAAGAGGGCTTAATTTTTCCTGCTGGACTGGAATTAGACTTGAATAAAAATAGTCCTAAATTGGAAAGTCTTGGCAATGCACCTGGGTAGTTATTTCCTCTCATACTAGAGCAGGAGCCTGTCTGTCTGAGTGAGGAGAGACCTATACATCTACAGTGAAAAGCCACGTTAACATTTCATAAACATGTTTGAAATCTCACTTAAATCTTTTTGTAGATTTGACTCAACTAATTCACATAAAAACAAGGGATGGCTTTCACTGCCTGTGGATATACCAGCCCACTGATTGGTTCCTTTTACTGAGAGGTGGAACTTTCCTGCATACATATGCCATCCCATCCATTTTTCATCCAGTGAACCAGTCTCATCCTTTATAATGGATCAAATAAATATTATAGTACTGGTGGATTCTGAATGGTGCATCAATATAAGCATTGGTGCTATCGGCAGGTGTCTGTTTGCTGATGTAACAGAATTGATTAGTGTTCTCCTCCAAACGTGTTAACCCTTAGAGCCTGATTGGCAGAGCAACAAATGATAAATTGTTGTCATATGGCAAAACAACCCCCTTAAATGTAAGTTCCTCGGGTTTGTGTTGATGCTCAAGATGTCAGACGTCATGCTGAGCTTTGTTTGGTGTTCCTTTGTCACGAAGTTATTTTATTGTAATTTTAACATGCAATATGTAATTTATGTGATAATAATTGCTACTAGGGTTTTAAAAATGACATCACACGCAAATGAACATAAAGAACAAAAATGCCCAAATTTCTTTTATATTAGGTCTTAGAAATGACCTGAAAAAACACAAGATCTTTAAATCTGGGAGAACTTTCAGGATAGTTCCTGGCCACAAGTGGGTGGGGAAACCCGCACAGTAAGGGGGTCTGGAGAGCAACTGAACTGTGGTGCACTGAGCGAAAGAGAAGCAAACTGCAAGCGTGTAGGAGAACAAACACCGGTTTTAGACCGTTTTTATTTGTTGGAACCAGATTCCACAAATACGCTCTGTTATAAGGGTTACACTCTTAAATAATGCTGCATTAGTGGCAGTTCAAAACAATGTGGTGGAACTTCATGTGGAAGCATGTGTTGGCCTTCACCCTCCAAGTGTCGGTGGTTTTGCATGATGGGGGGAGTCCAAGCTGCTGGATTAAACAAGAAAATTGGGAAAAATCAAAAGTGGCCCAGCTAGCATAGTGCTGACCCTCCTACCCACCCAGAGAGAGCAAAGCTAACTATGCTCTCCTGGACTCATGGCCATGGATTGTTGTGGCCACGGTTGGAGCCCCAAAGGTATTATTTTTAATTGTTGCATGACTGGGTCTATTCCTGCTTCTCAACCCTCAGAAAAAAAGATACTTATCATGTGTTGTAATCTTCTGTTTTTGCTCTATTACCCACCTCTAATTCAAGTGTTAGCCAGTGATGAGTGGAGAATATCGACCTAAGTGAAATTTTAGACTATTGGCTCAGATGAAGCACTGGGAGATATCTTTATTTTATATGTAATGTGGCACAAGTCTCTACCTATGTCACATCATTGAAAACATAATAAGCCAGGGACCCTCTGGCTGTGCATTACAGACCTCACATTGAGAACCCTGGCTCTAAATAACTGCTAAGGCATCCTTTTGTGCTTCTGTAGAACATTACAGAACACCCCGTCCATACTGACATTAAAGGTTTGAGAAGCTTCAATTTGCACTTACTCATTGTGGTTCAGTGCTGCTAACTGTCTCCTGTGCAATAATATACGTATAGTACAACGCTAACGTTATTTTCATTCTGGAAGGTTAACATCCCTTTCATACTTTACTCTGTGCGTTATTATAGGTATAGTGCAAAACGACTAATTCTGGAAGGTTTACATCCCTTTCACACTACTGTTACATTGCTGGATTGTCTATTTATTATATTCTATTGTCTCCCATCTACACCCAATCCACACTACTGTGACACTATAATATTGTCTATTTATTGTATTGTTTTTGTCATACCTTGCACTTTGTTCAATGCTGCTAACTGCCTTATGGTGCAAAACTAGCCATTCTGGAAGGTTTACATCCCGTGCACACTATAATGTTACATTACACTACTGTAGATTACTGTAGATTGTTGTGTCTATTTATTTTGTTGTTTGTATTGTTTCTGTTGTAACTCGCACTCTGTAGAATGTTGCTGTATGTTGTACTGTGATCCGTGGAGAAAACTCTCATCACACTATGTACATGTTCACAGCTTCTGATGACAGTAAAGTAACCTTGAACGTTGAGGCGAGGAATTATGTATTCGTACATCCACAGTGTTCCACATATTTATATATTTCCACTATGTACATATACACATACATATATAGGTTATATATGTACATATATTTGCATATTTTTTGTATTAGTTGTAAAGTGTACTTTTTATTTTATCTTGTTGTGTTACATAGCTTTCAATCTATTGTTTTGCTTGACCCAGTAATACACGATGGAACTCAACATACATGGCTGTGGAGAGAATCATGCGGATCATACAAGAACAAGGGGAGGATGCCATCGGGAGTGTCTGTGAAGAATTCAAACGGAAAATGTGAGATTTTCTTTGCATTTGAAAAGTATTATATTCAATTAATTAGCATTTGTAACATAACATTTGTCATAATTCATGACCAACAGTGCTGATACCACAGTATATTTTGTTGTACATGGCTGCACAACCCAAATCCTTCCCGTCAGAAAATTATTAACAATTTTATGTGTTCTATTTATCTTGCACAGGTTGAGTCAAGCGGAAATTGCTTTCCTGAACGAGTTCTGCTTGGTGATGAGACCAGTGGTAAAGACCTTAAACATTCTTCAGAAACCAGCACACATTTGGGTGGCTGCTCCCAGTGATCTTTGCATAACAGTGAAAACTGAGAAGGCAGGAAGCGTCTACCAAGATGTGTCCGCCACTCATCAGAGCAATTCGGCATGGTGTCCAAAAGCGCTTTGGAGTGATGATGGCGGACCCTGAACTGATCTCTGCAGTAATCCTTCTACCAAAAATTGAAGACTGGCTGGACCGAGAAGGCTGATGTCATAGAAGCAGGTGTGATTTAACTGTTTAATATCATACTGATCAATAGTTTATTTTAGTCTTGTTCATTCGTTTTCTACCAACAAATACATAGTAATAACATTACAATACAGAATACGACAATATCTGTCATCTGTTTGTAGTACTCTCTAAAGACAGATAACTCCTTGCTTAATTGCTAGATGTTGTTTGTCATTCAACGGGTCTACTCTAGGTCAGACATCACCTCGGCCAAATGGCTGAGACAGAGGTGGAGCATGTTGGACAAGGACAACGTTCATCAGATGAAGAGGATTTCTTCTCCACCATGAAGTCCAGAAGGTCAGAGGGGAGTTAGAAGGCTACCTTACCTGTGTCTCAGAAAGTATGGATCTTCTGAACTCTTTTCCAAATATAAAAAACAGGTTTATACAGAGATTCTTAAGTTGAATTTACTACCTTTTCACTACCTTTTGTACTACCTTCACAATATTTTTTACTACCAGCACGACTTCAAGCTTCAACTGTAGTGCTCTTACCTCTGTACTGTCCACTTTCTGCCGTAACAATGCAAATTTCCCACTTGTGGGACTAATAAAGGTTTATCTTATTTTATCTTATTTATTTATTCTTTAAAAAAGAATAAATGAGTAGGGAAATGTAATACAGATTCTAGACAGTTCTGCATAAACTCCAGCAGAGTACTCCTACTCTTAAAAAAACCTGAACAGGCCAGGCTGACCTTGACAATGGACCAAGTTGGGCAGGGGAAAAGATCTAAATGACCTTGAAAAAGGGTTCATTATTGGAACACGGATGGTACGACTGGACTGTGAGTAGACTGGAGTGGTAAAGATTGGATTCTTCTCGCTCCACACCACAGGATAATCAAGGAAAATACTCGTTTAAGGCCTTCCTGAAATCCAGACCCTTTTTGTGATTGTCAGGAGGGTCCAATTGGTCTCAAAATTGGACCAGTTATCCTGTAGCATGTGCTCTCCATCATCAGAACACTAACTGAGGGAATATCTTTTGGTAGATGGTGTTCTGTCCCTCCAGCACAGTTCGAGCCTTGCAGTTGGTCTTGAAGCTGTTCCGCTGACTCATGGAGCCCCAAGACTCTTTATGTCCTTTATTTCCCCTCATTTTATCTCCCATCTGTAGATAATAGTAAATAAAAACATCTAGTAAAAGCGAAAGCAACCAAAAGTGTTTGCGTGTTTTATATTTAATTAGTTCTGTCACTTTTCAAGAATGTTATTTTGTTGCTTTAATTCTAAGATGAAATATGAACAGCAAGTTGCAAATGATACTGTGAGACGAGCCACAGATATGTGAGTGCTATTTATAAAGCAGCCACAAAGGGTTCTTTAAGTGATGCCATAGCAGAACCAAAATAACTATTGTTGTTAATGTGATCTGTGAGTGTAAGGAAGCTTTTAACAATATTAAGGACCTTAAAGGTCAAGAAGAAAAGGTCAGAAAGGTTGTTAACACTCATGTTTTTTATCACAATCGTTCGTTTAAGAACAATCCATCGATAGGTTCTGTAGGGACCCAAATGATTCTTCAATGGGACTGAGCAAGTTGTAAATCCAAAGCTACGTTTTGTATTATTTTAAATATTGCATCTTTATTACACACACTGTAAGTACTGCTCCCTCACTGTAACTCTTTGGCCCCTTTCAGAAACACACACACATAAACACACACACACACACACACACACACACACTGTTATTACTGTATTTGTAAGGACATTCCTTCAACTGGTGTAATACGCAATAGTATTGCATCTACACCTAAACCTAACTCTAACCTTAAACTCTAAACTCTTTCTTTATGAGGACCAGCTATCTTCAGTTCTACAGATTTTTTCTACAGTATCTCTGTCATTATGAGGACATTTGGTCCTCAAAAAGAGATAAATACACACACTGTCCCTCACACACACACACACACACACACACACACACACACCCAAACACACACTCACAATAAATCATGTTATAGGGGCTGAATGCAAACAATTCACTTGTGGAAGAACATCTTCCAGCAATTCCATTTCTCTGTGTAAGAATGCTTAGCATGGCATTGCTAGCCTGTATGGATTTCTAACGCACACTCGACAGAAAATAAGTTTTGGAGAGGTGGAGTAAGCAAATTGTTTCCGCTCCCATGGAATCAAAAGCTCAGCCCGAGGAATCGAAGCCAAGATGTGCAGCTCTGGATGGGATGTGGCAACATTTAGGGGCCCAAACATCGAAAACTCGTCTGCACCAATGAACAGCTTAATATCCAGCTGATTATAGTTCATGACTCATTTGCAGTCTCATTCATTTTAAGCACCTGCCTCATCAGTTCAAGTAAAGAACTCTGAGAAAATAGAAATATTTCTTCTAAAATCTCTTTAGACTTCTGATCTTTTCTTCTAGGTCTGCTTAAAACACTTAGATGATAATATATTGAGAGTTTTTAATCTGCTAAAGTACATTATGCAGGAAGTGACTGTTTGCACAAAAGGTTCTTACGATTATAAATGGTATTTTCTGATGAAACAACTCCAGGAAGTGACTATTTTAAGCCTCACAGCTTGCCCAGTGGTATTGTTTGAAGCACGGAGAGGGCAATAAGGCTACAGTACAGTCACAGGTATTAAAGTAATGAGGTCTGGAGGAAAACAGTGCTTTCAAATTGCTCGACTTTAGTAACTAGTTTCTATTTTACCCCTTTTTCGACCTTGCCCTTAAAGCAGTCATGTCTTATTGGGTTCTGGCCCATTTTCCCCTGCTTTAGACTCTGAATTCTATTCATGAGGGCCTTGCTTATGAGTTGAATTTGGTGTTTTCAAGGAAGCTGAATATTGAAGCCTACAGTGCTTTTGACCAAGAGGCATGTAGTTTAGCTTTCAAGTGGTGGTTTGAGCAAACATCAAATGTACACAATTTCACCTCAAACATACGCTATATGGAAAAACATATTGGAACACACCTGTTTTTCAGGGTTTGGGATAGGCCCCTTACTTCCAGTGAAGGGTAATCTTAATTTTTTAGCAGACCAAGACATTTAGGACAAAGCCATGCTTCCAATTTTGTGGACACAGTTTGGGGAAGAACCTTTTCTATTCCAGCAAGACTGTGTCCCAGAGCACAGACCTCAACCTCATTCAGTACCTTTGGGATGAACTGGAACGGAAATTGCGAGCCAGGCCTTCTCATCCAAGATCAGTGTCTGACCTCATAAATGATCTACAGAATGAATGGACACAAATTCCCACAGAAACTCCCCAAATTCTCACAGAGTCTATGTATTTGAATGCAGTGTCATTAAATTCCCTGGTGGTGTAATGGTTAGGCATCCCAATACTTTTGTTCATACATACATCTTTGGTCCATGCGGGTTCCAACAGGTCTTCTGCAGTATTTGCAGCATAACTTTATTTTATAAAAACAATGTCAGCATGCTGTCAGTGTATTAATAAAAAGGGACAAACATAGCGCCCAGTACCCTAAACTGTTTGTACTTTTGTCCATTTTTAAAGAAAAGCATGTCATACAGTGTCAGAAACCACATAAGCTTAAATTTAATTGAGATGTAAAAGGTTCAGTTACTTAGATGTCATTGTCAAGGTTTATGAAAGTGATGCTCAGAATCCCATACGGGCCTGTAGAAAGCTGTAAAAACAGCCCATTTTGAATTGGCTGTTTTTGTGATATCACAAAAATGTCTTTTACTGATTTACTATGTTTGCTTTAAGGAGAAAACAGTGTAAAACAAATGCATACAGTGTTTGGGGTTTGATTCATTATTTGCAACCTTAGCATTTTTGGCTGAAGCGTTCCTTTACTGGCACCAACCCCACTGTGCTCTGCTTGTTTCCACTGTAATCAGCTGTGTGTTTGGATGTGTGTGTGTGTGTGTGTGTGTGTGTGCTAGCAGCAGAGGCATGGTCACCTTGGCCCCACGTTCGCCATTGTGCGGCTGAGGGGCTGCTGTGGAGGCTTCATTAGCATGCTGATTACACACCCAGAGGCTGTTAAGTGGCCACTGAGCCGTAATGAAGCGTGGGCTGTGGTAAAGGCACAGTACCACCCAGTCTGATGCCCAGTGACCTAACCTACCCCCCCTCCAAAAAACCCCCTGTGATCCTAATCAGAGCGAGGGACACCAGTCATCCATTTGCCCCCCATCATCCCTGTAATTACAGCAGCCTTACTGTTACTGCACATGAAGCACACACACTCACACACACACACACACACACACACACACAAACACACACACACACACACACACACACACAGAGTTCAGATGCTTCTACTGTACCTGAATTTGAAGGAGCTGTCGGGAAAGTGAACTGACAAAATGGTAAATATAGTGCGCGGGGGTCAGTCGGGTCATAGCGTGACATTATATTTATGAAGTTGGGCTGATCAACACCAGTCAAGGCATCATAATGAGCAAAAAAACACAACAAGATGTGTTTATTTATACAGCTTTAGTGATGAATATATTTGTCCTGATATTCTGTCAGGTAGAAAATAGAAGAAGCATAAATTTAAATTGACAGAGGAACGGAGGTGGGAAAAGGTGGGAAATGTCACATGGTGAAGTTGTAAATTACTGTAATTACACATCTGATGTCTGAAGGCTGCTTAGTGGGGGGCTGGCATTAAAAGAGTACAGGAGCTTTTGTTTTATTGCCAGTAATGCCAAGTATAATCACCAATCACTCAATCAGACCCTCAGCGGAAAAGCTGGCCACCAGCCACTGAAGGAAAAAAAAAATAGAATTTGGACTGGAAGCGCCTCAGGATTCAGGTAATTAAAATCCAAACAGAAAAGGAGAGCAGGGACCTATTTCACAAGCTACATATTTGTCTGCTAACTACAGACTCATGAGCCTCGAAGCCTCCACTCGGGACGTCCCGTGCCCGCTCTCCTGCAGACTGTGCTGCCGGTGTGGCCCAGGCTGCCCAACAAATCCATCACTCCATGAACGAAATGTGTGTCTTTCTGATGAACTACTAATGAACTAAATAATAATAAATTATAATAATAGCAAGAATAATAATGATTAATAATAGTTAATAGCAACAACAAAACAAAACAACAATAAGAAAACAGCAAATGTCATGGTGGTGGTGTGGGAATAAGGATGCACAACAAGCACCTAGAGATTCGTAGATAAGTTTGTAATGAAAAGTCTTTTGAAAACGCCTCATGGGCGTACACATTCACTGTACTGAAACTTAGGTTGTGCTCCAGAACTTCTGGAGACCAGTTCAAAACAAAGCACACTTGAGTTCACGAAGCACACTTGAGTTCACAAGCTCCACTCCTCACAGAGTTCTAAAGGTGCAGAGGGCTCCCGCACACTCACACCTATGGGCACAGAAGGGTAGAGACACACACACACACAGAAGTTCGACAGTTACTCATACTCGACTGGTGTCGATGTTTGGTATACCTGTCCTTGTAACACAGTCCACTAAGCAAAGGCTCCACTGTCACTGGAGATGTCGCTGTGGAAGTACAACCAGCACGTTAGAACTTTCTGCTGTGGAACACACACACAGGAGCGATCGGTTTTCTTTACCAGACTTTGTAACACGGTCCACAGAACACGGTCCACTGCCACTGGGGACGGGGCTGTGAAGGCACGACCAGCACGTGAGAACTCTCAGTTAAGAAACATACACAGGAGTGATAAGTTTTCTTTCTAAAAACACCCCAACCAAAAAACCCGAAAACCGTAAGGGTGACCACGCAACCAGCCAAGCGCACTACACTAACACTTAACCATAATTACAACTAGAACCTGGAACAGGTGGACTTGTGGTTAAGTGCCTGGCAACCCCGCTGATGGGCTGATGAAGCCCATCACTCACACCTGGGTTGCCTAGGCTCCTAGCCACCACACACACTCACGTGACGTCACTCATGCCTGTCCAGGGCTGCGTGCCTCCTAATACTTTAGCGACGGGTTGCGTTGGAGGTGCGTCCGAGATACCTCGGATGTGACAGCAGCAATAATGATATTAATCATTAGCATTATTAATAATATTATTATTATTATTATTAGAAACAATCAGGATCATATGTAAACCTATCCATAATAATCCATACTAATATTCTACTAATAATATAAGTTGCTACCAACAACCCTTCAGTATGACACTATACTTAGGCCTTAACTAGTTAACTGGCTGCTCATTGCTACATTATTAATCAGTAATTAGTGCAAACGAAGAGCTCTATTATTTGTGCATTATACTTCATTTAATACAGAACCCTTACCTCACCACTGGGTCTTATAATATCAATACCTCACCAGTTAACTGTAAATAAAGACACACTAACCCTCTAAAGTGATAGTGATCCTTCACTTCAGTTTAACATGTACTAATAAAGTGTAAACTTTCAGTGTACAGGTCTTGCATGTTAATTAGTAGCTTCTGGCATGATTAAGGCATTATAAGGGCATTATTTAGGCATTATTATTTAAGTGTTACCAATAATATTAATTATGCAATTACAGCAACTAATAATAATAATGGTGGTAAACACCACCAACAAACTACTACTACTACTACTACTTCTATTACTACTAATAATATATAAAAATACATTACTATGTTAACATACTAATACTGCTTAACATTAACAATAGTAATAATAACAACTAAGGATGACTTTGAGTAAACAACATTGTCAGCACCATCACTACTATCACTACTGCTAAAAATAGAATCAAGGACATCATTTGATGGCATCATTACATGTAATTTAAAGACCACAACAATGGCGCCATAGGAACACCTTCAGTACTCAGTAGAATGTAAAAGCAGCAGTGCTGGGAGTAAACAGAGCCGAGCTGAAGGCAAGAATTTGGGCTCAGCTCCACACAGCCGTCTCATGGGAGCATTGTTTGGCTTTGGGGAGCAAAGCCTTGAGGCAGCTCGGGGCAAACCATGTAACTGCACCTGTTCCCCCACTAAAAGGTAATGGGCAAGCAGGCAACATCTGTACACAGAGAGAACATCTCTGCCTCATATGGTTTTTTACAGTGCACTCGCTGTAAAAATGTATCATAACAGAATTCAAATGTCTTTTCTCAATTGGCAGGAAGCACGTTGATGAAGATTTTACTTCAGTGGATTGAAATCTTAAGGAAGTTTCCTTAGAAGAGGAGTCAAATATCCATCCATCCATCCATCCATCCATCCATCCATCCATCCATCCATCCATCCATCATCTGAGTTGCAGGAGCCCATCTCAGCGCTCATAGGGTGAAAGGCGAGGAATCTCCCTGGACAGGACACCAGTCCACCACAGATCAGACGCAGAGACAAACACATTCAGACCTAGGGGCAATGTAGCATCTCCAATTCACCTGATGTACATATCAGTGGACTGTGGGAAGAAACCAGAACTCCTGGTAGAAACGTATTCAAAGAGAACATGTAAACTCGACACAGAAATGACCAACAGACATCTCGGCTAGCAATCAAACCCAGGACCTTCTTACTAAGGCAGTTTTCCATACTCATACACTATCCGTGCTGTACCAAAACTGTACTGTGATGGAATATTTTGAATTTCCAGTGTATCTCAGTCCAGTAACAGTGTTTCTGATGCAATTCTCTCCCTACTGTTTATGGCCAGTTATCATCCCAAAACCACATCCATGGAATTGAAAAGTTTTTTTCTGACAGAACTACTTTTGTTATGGGGTGGCCTAGTGGGTAGGATACTTGTCTCTAGGCCAAGAGGTTCGAATCTTACCTTCAGCACCACCCCTGGGTTCCTGAGCAAAGACCCTTAAGCCCAAGTTGCTCCAGGGAGACTGCCTCCTGTAGTAAGGGAATGGAAGTCACGTTGGATAAAAGTGTATTCTAAATAATGTAAATGTTATTGCGGTCTTCTATTCTTATAGTATGGTTTTGGGATTTTACTACTTTCTCAGCATTCCTTAGCTCTGTGACGAAAACCTTACCCAGCTAACTTGTCAGCAATGTCCTGGTTCACGTATTTCACAGTTGTCACATCTGGTCCGTCTCAGTCATGCCCCCAACGGAGCCCATCGCCTAGGTGGTACACAGCTCTGGGCATGTTGTTATGATGTCATGGTTTGTTGTGTGTGTGGTCATTTGGTGCCTAGGCAACCCAGGTGAGAGTATGGGGCTTCATTAGCTCCTTAGCTGGGTTGCTAAGTACCTAACGACGTGTCCGCCTGTCTTGTGTTTGACTTGAGTACTGCTTGTTATTGAGTTGATTGTCTCTGTCGTGTGATTGGCTGTATGTGTGTGCTTGTGGGTTTAAAAAGCCAGCCGAGCCACAGGATCTTTGCGTGGTCACCCAGCTACAATGTTTGGGTTCTGGTTCAGGTTATGTTTATTGAGAGAAGAAGGTTGTCACTCTTGTTTGCATGTTTGTATTTACTAGAAGGGGAAGAAGGCTGAGACACAAGAAGGACTTTCCTGTTGATAACCAGCTCACTCTCTAAGTGGCAGTGAAGAGAGTCTATGCCATCCAAGCAAAGCGCAGCTGGATCCTTTGGTAACACCCGCTGCTTGGTACTTTACTTGTGCCTCTCCTGTATGTCTCTTTCTCCTGTGTGTCTACAGCCATGAGTGTGGGAACGTCTTTGCATTCTGAGAGCTCCACGGAGCGTGGAGTAGTTGTACTGGCCTCTGAATGACAGAGGGCTTGCTAAAGCTTCAAGAGAGTGTCGACTCTGCAGCAGAGTCCCCCTTCCAGTGTTTGTTTAAGTTTTGTTCAGAGTGAAGGCCCTCTGGAACTTTGTATGGTATTTTGTATCTTGAGTGTGCCGACCAGAGTGAAGGTCCTCTGGGTTCAACTGTGTATCTATCTTGAAAAGCTCTGCTGCTGTTTTGTGAAGCTGGCACGGAACTTTGAACTTGAACTTTTTTTGTTAAAACTTCTATTACCTCTAACGCTGTCTCCAGCTAGTGTGTTCACCCCTCAAACGACATGACAACAGCCAGAAAACTTCCAATGTTCTTTTTCTGCACAGTCAGTAAGAAAACAATGGACAACCAGAAAGCAGTGATGCTTCTGGCCCTGCCGTCGAGCAGCACTTATATGGGTCTCTTTACTTGTAATGGAAAACAATTGTTTGTGGTACGGCACGGTTCCTTGCGGCAGTGGAAAAGCACCATATGTGGCAGCAGCGCTACCCACTGCATCACCATGCACCCAAGTCAACTATCACTAATGGTAAAATGAAGATGAATAGCAACTAGTTGACATTATGCAAAGGACATCATGCTAATTTGTGGCTGCTGGCTTCTGTTCATTTACCGCTATGTTAATATGTCTGGCCAAGCTTAATTAAAAGAGTTCTCATCATGCTGAGCACAGAATTTGGATTGAGTACATCAGCATCTAAAGCAAATACAGGCCTTAAAGGTCCTGTTATGCATGTCCTCAGCACGAAGAACAGCCTTGAGGTCTTTAGAGATTTCTCTGAAAAAACAGCTGCAATTAATTTGGAACAAATGTAGAATAGAACAGCCTTCGAAACATAGAACATAGGCTTAAGTTAGGCTAGTATCCAGGGTGTCCTCCTATCATGACACATTTACATTTTGGATTTGGATGACATTTGCATACACCTGTGTTTATTGCCATATACACAGTATACAGTGAAATGAAACAAAATCCCTCCTGGACCATGGTGCAACACAACATACAAAAACAAACCCACAAAGAACAAAAACAAACACCGCAAGACTACACATGTGCATGTAGGACAGGACTAAAGTGAAGGTGCAAAAAACAAAAGCAACAGTACAATAATTTACAGGACAAAACAAAATACAGAGCAGTAACAGTACTAGTGTGAATGATAATATCATACTATATTCTTTTTTGTGTGTGTGTGTGTGCGCATCTTAGCTTTTAACTATACATTTGTATATACTGTATATATACCATGCAAATCAATTTGAACATTAAAAGTGCAGGTTTAGACCGAGTTTCAGTTTCAGAAATTCACTGCTGGTGTAAGTTCTCAAATGGAGCGTAATACGGCTCAGCGCTTTGACGCTAATTTAGAGGGCACATACTGTAACAGCAGATATGCGAAGCCACAGACCGTCTAGTGGCTAATGAAGTAAGAGTTAAGAAGTACATTCTCTCAGCCCCGTTCTGGCCTGTATTAGTGGAATATCTACCAATGCGCATGCTGAGGCCTAAGTACATGACGTCTCCTAGAAAACCGTCATTCAGTTGTTTAAAAACCGTTTTAGACCAAAAAAACCCAGCAGAATAATTGACAGCAAGTTAGTCTAGTGTGATTGTCAACGTGTGTTAACTTGATATTCCGAATACATTCTAATGTAGCTTATTTTCTTCTTGAAATCAGAGTGCTGCTTGACACCAGAGCTTCAAGCAAATCAAGTCAAGCATGTGTTTGTCATTTCAACCACCTACAAAATGAGATGACATTCCTTGATGATCATGGTACAACCACAAAAGTTCACACAAATGTGGTCAGGACTACACAAGTGTGTGTTGCCTCACAGCAAGAAGCTCCTGTCTGTATGGATTTTGCATGTTCTCCCCACGTCTGTGTGGGTTTCTGCTGGGTTCTCTGGTTTCCTCCCACAGTCCAAAAACATGCAGGTCAGGTGAATTGGAGCTGCTAAATTGCCTGTGAATGTGCTTGCCTGTACATCTGGCCTGGTATGGACTACAGACCTGTCCTGGGTGTTTCTCCACCTTTTGCCCTTTGACCACTGGGATAGGCTCCAGCACCCCCTATGACCCTGGATGAGATGGATGGATGGATAGATGGAAGTTCAGACAAGACAGTCGTGCAAGGACAGTGGTCACCAACCCTGGTCCTGGATATCTTCCTGACATCCTTGAGAGGTTTAGTTCTAGCCACAATCTGCAACACCTGCCAAGTTATTGAACATTTTCAGAAGTCTCTGACTGACTAGGGAATTAAGTAAGGGTGGGTGAGAGCGCATGTTAGATGGAGGTTTGATCTAAACAGATTGGAAAGTAGATCTTTAGAAGAGTGGCTAGTGACCACTGATCTATGGAACTACTTGTGTATATTCGTGGTTTTCAAACTATGGGCCTCAGCTTCTTGTGGTGGGTTACACCTGTCTAAACCCCCCTAGTATGTTAGGCCTGGTCTTAAATGTGATTTGGCTGGATTTTATAGTGCTAGCTGTCTATATTTTTTGCTAAGCTAAAGGCTGACTCATTCCATGAAGAAAGTACTAATTTGAGTCAGTGGCATCTAATACAATATATGGAGGCAAAAATCTAGTGTATTTTAAGCTTAGATATATTCATTCATTAACATAAAAATGTTTAACTGATGTGAAAAATACATTTTGTATTAAGAATTTTATTAATACAAATATTTTACATGCCTTTCTAGGCACCTGTTGAATTTCCACCTCAAATATTACAAAAAAAAAAGGCAAATTGAAATCAGAAATTTGCCATGCTCATGCTCATCATGCGAACTTCAGATGCCAAACCTGTCAGTGACATTTGGAAAAGGGGGGCGTTTTGTAAATGTGACTTTTGTTCTAACCATGTCTTTATCACAAAATGAATCACAGCAAAAAAACTGTGGTCTCTGAACACTTTCTAATAAAGACATGCTTAAAATAAGGGTCGTCTAGCGATATCAAAGAGGACGCCTACTGTGAGAGCTGCATGAATTTTTTTTGACATTAATTACTGGAGCGAGAGCTGCTTCCCGTTTCCCCATTGTTTCATTTGCAGAAACAGCTGGGAGTCTATGGAGACCATGCGCTCCCCCTAATAAGAGCTGCATTATTTTTATCACTGAGTTCTGTTGTTACTGAACTCTGAGGTGTGGAGGCATAACTTCATGAAGCGTTTCTTCACTTCACTCCACGGGAGGTCAGAACCAATGTTAACAATGATGAATATGGTCATCATGTGATAGATGTGGTCATCTATTAAGATAATGATGCATTCTGGCTTTGGGAAAATAGCAACTGGATTAGCAAGGAGGTGAGATTCCCTATTCATACTACTGGTTTCAGAGGAAATGTCTGTAAAACACGTGTCTACAAACTTTTGAACATATAATGTATAAGCATATAGACATAAATAGATATATTACCTTCATATTTAAACAATTGTGTGTATATCCAAAAAAACTTAATGTACATCAAATTTAAAACCACTGATATCCACAGTTTTTTTTAGTTTGTTAAGATGAAAAAAAGGTGATTTAGAGTAGCTTCATGTGTAATGCTCAAGACTGTTCACAGTGGTGGTGACAGGAACACGTCATCTGAAGCTTCTAAAGCTATCTTTAAGAAAGCAAATATATACAGTAAGATACGTCACCTGATGCCTGAGATACTGACCCTGACCAGTTCATCTTGAATATCAGAGTTATATCTAGGCTGGACATATCCACATAAAATGCAGCTGTAAATGCACTCATTTAAAACCAATTTAAATCTAGTTGTTCAAACTGCTTCAGGAGTTGGTTTTGGCCAGATGTTATTCATTCGTCTCTTCAAACCCACTTGATACTGTGACAGAGCCCCCCCCACCATCCCCAGTGTTCTGCATCCCCACTTCACTCACTACAATACATGTACAATATATTACATTTTCAAAACACATGCAATGGCAAACAATTATTCAACTAATTATTCAAAACAGCTGTCCTGTAAACATTGGTGTGAGTCAGTGTAAAGGAATGAATAACAGCATGCAAGAATTATGATTTTTGAGTCTTTTGAGTGGAACAGGATAAACATGGGACATCACAGGCGACAGGCTGGTGTACATGAGCTGATTTGCATGTTACACACCACACAGCATTAGGAGCTGAATCCGACTAGCCGCATTTGATTCCCCAGTGTGGATGCACATGCTTTCAACCTTATTGGCTTCCAGTCCGGATGCACTGAACATGAAACGGCCCAGTACATTGTCGTACAACAGTGTGGTGATCACATTTTGGTCTAAAATATATTTTTAACATCTGTTCATGGTGGAGACGGCATTTTTAGCATAAAGTAGGGTAACGTTTACAAAAAGACTGCCCTTATAAAGGGTTTATAAATAGTCATGGGCAGTTTATAATTCATTAATAAGCAGTTATAAACAGTTATCACACATCGATGCAGGCTCACTCTGTATTTAAGATCTCAGATCTTTCTAGTCGCTTATCTTGTCCCTTTCTCAGGCAGAATGTTAAACTGTCAACTTCAACAAGTATTTGTTAACATACTACTACCATTAAAACACCAGATCTTACCAAATAGTGAGCCTGCATCAAAGTATGACAACTGTTATAACTTGTTTATAACTGCTTATTAATGATTTATTAGCAACCTAATTAACAACCTGATTCTAAACCATCATAAACCCACACTGTGTGGTGGCTGAGCTAAGAAGTACCTTTAGTCACAGACTCACCGGCACAAAGTGCTCCACTGAACGCCACGGAAAATCCTTCCTCCACACCATCAAACTTTTTAACTCCTCCCCTTGTCACACACCTACCCATCAGACTGTATAACTTCTCCCCATCACACACCCACCCATAAGACACTATAACTCCACCCCCTGTCACACACTCACACATCAGATTCTATAACTCCGCCCCGTATCACATACCCACCCACTAAGACTCTATAACTCCTCCTTCATCACACACTCACCCATCAGATTCTATAACTTCTCCCCCTTCACACACCCATGAGATTCTATAACTCCTCCCCCATCACACGCTCACAAAATAATGTGTGCAATAGCCTGATGCTACTTAGCTGTGCAATTTTGTTTTTGGGTTTAAATCATCATCATTGTGTGCATTATTATCTTTATATGCAATCGATAACCATGTGCAATATTATGCAATTCTCTTATCAGGTGCTAAAACATTATTATTATGTGCAATATCTCTATGTGCAATAGTCTTACTATGTGAAATATCACTACTGATGTCAGTATTACTGATATACTATTGATCTATATTACATACAATGTCACACTCCTAACCACTATTTGTGTTCTTAGTAATTCGCTGAACTGTGAGCTATTTGTCTAAAGCATTTCTACCCGAACATGTGTGAATATGGCACAGTGAATTTCATATTAAGATTTTTCTGCAGATTTTTTATTTGATTCATTTAGACTCCATATTTTATATTATACTTGTCTCTGTGTCTCTGTGTGTCTGTGTCTAAGCAATTTCCTCCAGGATCGATCAAGTTTTCTGACTTGGATTCTGATTTATTCGTAACAATTGTACAATTGTGCCGAATGACTGACTAATGAACCAGCTAAGGGTTTGGCCAACAACAAGATATCACTTTCTTTTCCTTTAATTCAGTCTGTACGTTTGTATAAGGCTTGCACAGTGGGGTGGGGTGACTGTAGGGGGGGTGAGAGGTTATTGATGATTCCCACTTCTTTGTCAGGTGTATTATTTGCCTTTTTGGCATGCGAGAACAAGTCTTGATAAACCAAAGGAAAAACAATTTCTCATGCACGGAAGTGAGCGCTCATTACTGATTCCCACCATACCGACCTGCAAATGAAACGTTTCCTCACAGTAAAAGCCGTGTTTGAGCGCGAGGAGGCTGAGAGCGGAGAGAAAGGCGGTGGTAAATGCGTTTCCATGCGCGGCATTAGCGGGGCCCCGGTCCCCAAGAGATACGCTACCTGAGACAAATTCATTATTACCATCACGCTGCATGTCCTTTCTCTTGTACTTTGCCTGATCCCTGGCCCGTATTTGCATTGCTAATTCTCCTCTTGTCTCTCTCCAGGCTCTAGTGTGATAAATCAGCTCCGGCACATGGGCTTTGGCGCTGTAGCAGGGGACCGGCACGCTCCGTGGCCTTTTACGCATCCGAGGCCGCCTTGTTTAACTTTCTCGTGGTGACCCCAAGCTCCTCTCCATTTGTGTTGGGCGCTGGGACCGTTATCATTAGTCTGATTATGCGCCGAGCGATACACAGCATATGTTTAGCTTAGGAAAAAAGAAAAACCACATCTGTCCACATGTTTTCATTATGAGGGGGGATGTGCAGTCTATCCTGACTTTAATGCATCGACTTGTCTTTGAATGGTTTTGTTCCATTTAGTGTTAGTAGTTAGTAAAAGTGAATAGAAAAAAGGCCTGAATTCTTTTTGTTAGTTAATTATCACAGAGAGGGAGAGAGAGAGAGAGAGGGAGAGTGAGGAAGAGAGAGAGGATAAAGGGAAAAGAGGGAGACAAACAAAGATTAAAAGACAAGACTGGAAAAGAGAGTGCGAGACAGAGAGAGAGAGAGACAGAGGTAAGCGAAAGGAAAAGAAGGAGATAAACAAAGGCTAAAAGAAAATGGAAAAGAGAGAGAGAAAAGAGAAAGAGAGAAGAAAGAGGGAAGAGAAGGAGACAAAGACTAAAAGACGGAAATGGAAGACAGAGAGAGGGGACAGAGAAGAGAGAGAAATGTAAGAAAGAGACAGAGCATGCATGAGAAAGAGAAATAGATCATTAGTCTCAGAAAGAGAAACTGAAAGAGAGAGAAGTCTTTCTTGGTCTTTCTTTCTCTTTCTCTCTCTTTCAGAGACATGGAACGAGAAAGAGAAAATGGGAGAAACAAAGGGAGGGAGAGGGTTGGGAGAATGGGAGAGAGTGATTGAGATAGAGATGAGAAAGAGAGAGTGAAAGAGGGAGACACTGACAAAGACGTGAATTTAAGCATGAGATGAAAAAGTGCTAGAAGTGAAATAAGGAAAGTGCTGCTTTAAATGATACATGAGAGAAGCTTGAGGATTTAGACCTGCCAGACAAGAGAGAGAAAGAGAGAGAGAGAGAGAGAGAGAGAGAGAGAGAGAGAGGGGAAAGTGAGAAAGACAGGGGGAGAGAGAGAGACTGAAAGAGAGCAAGAGAGAGAAAGAGAGAGATAGACAGAGAGAGGGAGAGAGAGAGAGAGAAAGAGAGAGAGAGAGAGCAAAAGGCAGGGCTGAGATAAAGTCAAGAGAAAAAGATAGAGAATAAGAAAGAGTGAGATAAGGAGAAGAAGAAATAAATTAAAAATAAATAAAAAGTAAAAGAGTAGCAGTAAAAGAGAGTAAACGAGAGAAATAAGAAAGAGGGAAATAATACAAATAATACAGAAAGAGTGAGAAAGCAATGAACGAGAGAGAGAAGGAAATAATGAAAGAGAGGGAAATACAAGAAAGAAAGTGATAGAGGGTGAAAAATAAGAGAAAGTAAAGAAAGTGAGAGTCAGACAAAATAATGAGAGAGAGAGAGAAAAAGAGAAAATAAGTGAGAAATCAGTAAGAAGAAAGGCAGAGCGTAAGTTAGACAGAGTAAGAAACAGAAAGAGAGAGAGATTATTGATAGAGGTTGCAAAATAAAAACGAGAGAGAAAATAAAGTGACAGAGGGTGAAAAATAAGAAAGAGAGATTCTGTAATAAGAAAGGGAGAAAGAGAGTAAGAGAGAGACAGAGAGAGAGAATAAAAAAATGATAGAGGGTGAAAAATGAAAGAGAATCGTAATAAGAAAGGAAGATAGTAAGTTAAACAGAGAAAAAGGGAGAATGACAAAGTGATAGAGGGTGAAAAGACAGAGACGAAAGAGAGGGAGATTCAGTAATAAGAAAGGGAGAAAGAGTAAGAGAGAGAGAGATAGAGAGAGAGAAAGAGAG
>JBBJLS010000041.1:26410890-26425550 GCA_037577275.1 Bryconaethiops microstoma | reverse complement strand
GCTTCAATGAACGAGAGATGAAGAAAGACCCTCTGCGTGTTGTCAGCAGAGAACCTCAGCGTTCATTCCATGATGGAGCAGCAGGTCCAAATTTCATCTCCCTGGTGTTTTTGAATAATAATACAGCCACTGTTAACAGCAATCCAGGAACGTACGTGTTTGATCCCGTGGAGATGCATGGCAATAACCTCCAGCTGGCTGAGTGTGAAGTGTACAGGGTGGAGGGTAAGATCCAAACTCTGTCAAAGTCACCATTATTCATTTAGTGATCCAACTCATCATTCTGATGTCTCTTACCAGCAGGCAGCAATTCACTGATGGAGAAGCCATGGAGAAACATTTTGTGGAATTTTGAGTAAGTAAAATTATCCTCTGCCCATTAAGGTCGTCTTCTGTACTCCTCAGCTTAACCTGTCTTAACTTTAACTTTATCGAATATCCCACTAGTGGGACTAATAAAGGTTTATCTTATCTCTGATCAATGGTATTTGCTTGGCATAATTATATGGGTTCTTAATGTAAAAATACTCCACAGTTAAGTTTGAGCTCATGTCTGCAGAGTTTGAACTCAGTGAACGTTCTCTGGGTGCTGGACAGGAAGGGAAACCCCTCTCCTTGCCAGGTGCAGAGTTGAACTCGAGATGTGTGGTTTGCGAGTTCAAGACTGTCCGAATGGGAGGGCAGGGGCCTATGTAAGGACGCCCAGCTTTGAACAGTAAGGAAAGTCCCCAAGAGGCCTAAAATTGCCATAACTCAGATAAGGCGCATGCCTGGAAAACCATAAGAAGGGAAGTTATAGTGACATAAGGCAAAGTAGTCATAAATCTAATTGGCCAAAGAAGAACTGTAGGTGTACCCTGAAATATGAATCAGAGGATGACATAATCTGTAATTATTGGTTGAAAACAAAAAGGGAGGAATAAGCAAATCAGGTGAACAAGACTCCTCATGTTCTCTGTAGGTTTTACCTAGTGATGACGATCAGGTGGTACTAAGCAAATTAAGCAATGGAACACCCTATATTTTCCATTGGTAAAGAGCCTTTAGTGGGATGTGTTGGAAGGGTGGGTACCTGAATTTTAAAACATTTTAAAAGCCCAAGAAGCTCAGAAGAGCGACAGAGACAGGCCACAGCTGCAGAACTTTGAACAAACCAGAAACATCGCATCTCTCTAACTCTATTTGATTTTTGGACTTAGAAAACATTTAGGACTTAGAATAATTTAGAGGTTTGGAACTTAGCTTTAGCTTAGTTTTAGCTCAGCTTCACTTGCTTCAACACCCTGCCTTGCCTTATCCATTGCAGTATATAAGGTCATT
This sequence comes from Bryconaethiops microstoma, assembly GCA_037577275.1. Lineage (NCBI taxonomy): Eukaryota > Metazoa > Chordata > Actinopteri > Characiformes > Alestidae > Bryconaethiops > Bryconaethiops microstoma. The sequence continues at coordinate 26,424,230 of JBBJLS010000041.1, read as the reverse complement.
GTGTTTTCTTTGCCTGCTTGGTTAACTTTAGCATTCCTATAATTGCCTTTCTTGGCACAGCCTCTTCTATGTTTCTTCCTGTCTATGTATAGACTTTCAGTTTAACTGAACTTCATTTTGCCCTTTCCAGAGCAGGCCGATTCCTCAGCTGAAACCTCAGCTAACAGGATAACATGCTAACATGGTTAACATGGTTCAAAAACCATAGCTGGTCAACCAGAATAGGATGTGTTATGAATAATAACCAATAACTATGGTATTTTAGCATAACTGGACTTTATTCTGTCCTGTCTAGAACAGGCTGATTGCTGAATTGATAACTTAGCTAATGAGATAACAGACTAATCAGCTCCAACACTAATTTACTCAAACTGGTTATGCTGGTAGATCATCTTACCTGTTTGATCAGAATAAGATTTGTTTGCATTTGATTTTATGGTCAAGATGGTCACTCTGTAATTCAGCAAAACCTGCAAAATAACCTGGGCCTAGATTTTCAAAGTTTTGCATATTACTAGTATGTATTCGTTTTTGTGACATCACAAACAAATTCAACAAATGAGAGCAGCAAACAGTGAGTGTGTCGGAGAAGACTGTTTTTAGATCATTTATATCTGATAAAATCAGATTTTACTAATGTGCTCAGATTTCTAAGAGTTAAGTAGGTTGGCTTATGTAGTTCCTGACATTGTATAATGTACTGTTAACTATATAAATGAACAAACTACCTTTAGCTAAAGCCAAGACAGCAGCCGTGCTGAGGTCTGTGCTTCACAGTTGGTTCGCTCTTCCTTAAAGTGAACAAACGAGGCCTAGGGACCATGAAAAGATGGCGGCTCTCTAGACGGCATGTTGGAGGCATGGAAAAACACGTGCCCATGACTTTGCGCGTATATCCCCTTCGGAATACAATGTCATGAACAAAGCACGGAGGCGAGCAAAGTCATGAGAGCAGCCGTGGCATCCCATCAAGCTGAGTATGGGAATAGTCAGCGAAATTGCTGCCCTTTCTCTTGTTCCTTTATTGAATTACGTGCAGTGGGCCATGCAGTTTCTATTGGCCGCCTCCCTGTGGATGGGCTTTGATGGAACACTAGAGGACTCCGAAGCTGGTGGGGTGTTGGGATACAGGAGGAGGGCGGGGGGGTGGGAAGCGGAACAGCTCTCTCTGTCATGGCACTGGACCTGTTTCCGGGCATGAGCAAACCAACCAGCAACATGCCACTGGATCTGTCACGTCCGTTCAGCGTCAGTTTGAGTGACACAGCCTCCTCCGGCTAGAAACGATGAGCTGTCTATTTTCCCCTTCATACAGATGTTGAATGCACTTTACATTGACTTTAAGGGTTGGCGCTCATACAGGCCTGCAAATTGAGTCCTTTTTTTAAGGAACGCTCTAGCGGTTTCCAACATCTGTAATGTGCTGCATGATATAACATGATGTGCTGCATATGGTTGATTACCATACACAATTATTTGGACTTGTTTCCATGCACCTAGCAGCAGAACAGGAAATCTCTTGGACTTGGAAACACCTTCCTATTGGCTTCGATTGGGAGTTTTTTTTTTATCTGATTTTTTTTATTTATAAGAACACGGAAATTATAGTCCATACCTATTGATCATATTACAGATGTTGAATGCACTTTATATTGACTTTAAGGGAGTTCATATGGGCTAACAAATAAAGTCCTTTCTTTAAGGGATGCTCTAGTGCTTTCCAACTCCTGTAATGTGCTGCATGATATAACATGATGTACTGCATATGGTTGACTACCATAGACGATAGTTTGGATGTGTTTCTCTGCACGTAGAGTCTGATATTTTTTCTAAGAACAGGGAAATTATAGTCCATGCTTAATGATCATATTACAGAGGTGGAAGAAGTTGCCGTGAATCACTGCATTCAGAATATCATGACAATGTTACCCAGGGATAATGGGGAGAGATGGTTATTCTGTATAGTGATATCTATGGCCTATTGACGTACTCAGTGCAAGGCTAGGTTTGATTTGGTGACTCATGGTTGTTGGTGTTAGACTAAAAAACACACTGAGTGTCTGAGGTACACTACTGAATGTAAGAAATAAATCACACACATTACATCTGCTTGTTGTGGATGATACTGTGGCCCCTACAATCAAGAGACTGGGGTTCATTCGGGCAAAGACACTTCACTACATTAATGAAAGTCTTTAGGCAAAACTCCAAAACTCTTAATGCTACATTAATCTGTAACATGGTTACACTATAAGTCGCTCTGCATAACAACGTCTGCCGAATGCGTTAATGTTACCATTACAGAAGTGTAGCATAAACATGCAAAACCTTATGGCCAGTAAAGGCTAAAGCAGTTAACTTGATTAACCCAGGCATGTATCACAAGTATCACCTTGTTTTTAAATGTATATATATATATATATATATAGTGTAAAGAGACATTGGCTTAAATTTGTGGACAACATTGATTTAAATATGTGGATTGCATGGACAAGGGCATTAATGTTTTAACAATGTTTACTGTTTACATTTTTGGCATTTGTTCCCATTTTCATGTCCAGTTTCGAGCCCAAACTTGGACTCTCCCAATTATATTGTGCTACCAGTGCTTGGAAGGTGAAGACTAGCATGTGCTTTATTCAAGTCCACCACCATGTCTTTCTGCCACTAATGCAACATCACTGGACAGCTCACCGTGGATACAGCTAAACACTTACCACCAGTTCGGTTATACATATACAGCACTGTGAAAATAATATTTAAAAACTGTTTAGATGAGCAGTGTTTTTTATTTACATTTATATTACTGAATAAAGCAAAAACCATTATACGGTATAGTGATTTCATGTACAGTATCAGTGTGTTCCTTGACACAATTCAGTTCATCATAAAAAATAAAAAAAAATCAGGAGTTGCTGGAATTTCACAAATCCAAACAATGGCTGGAGGAACCTGTGTTCACCTCACCAGCTCACAAAATATCAACTACTCTTTTACAAACAAAACAAATCTTGAGCATTTTTATTGCTTTCTTGTTTGTTTGCATTTATTGTAATGTTATTTTTTTCTGGCAGAAAGACACATTATCACACACTGAGAAAAATGGCTTTTAGGTGCCTAATGGCTTAGGCACCTTTCCATTCGGACTTTTGAACAATACTGTACATATACACACATAAAAAAATATATTAATGAAGGAATAAATGGCTGTGAATGAATTTGGCCTTTTATGAAGCTGTTTCTATAATAACGTTATCTAAGTGCGAAGGTCTGCACCCATTACGCATGTTATTGTCATTAGACGACGGTCAAACGAAGTGCTTGTGCTCAGGAATGCAGGAATGTTGGCTATAAGCACAGCCACCCAAAGACTGTTAATTATTCACACTTTTATACTCCTTGTTTTCCCTCTGACATGCAGAGGTGTTAAAAATTCCTATTATTCCTTTTCATCGGCATGGGGAATATGTATGCACAGGGCCTGAGGAAACATTTCCTTTTTTCTTCTTTTTTTTTCATTTTAATTAATACAACTGTAGGAGTGCACAAAAGTGCTGAATTCTGTATCCTGAACACAAAATATTTATTCATCTCAGCATTAAACATTAATACCGGTTTTAGGGAAGGAAGAGAAGGAAAAGAGCTGTAAATGTTTGACCTGGTGGGGGGGCGCCGGAGTGGATCCATTGTGTGTGTCATGCTTGAGGGGGTGCTGGTCTCCGTAATGGAAGTCTGTTTTTGAGGCCACTGGCTGGAGTAATGAAATTTTTATCCGTACCTCTAAACTTCTCGTTGGTGTAGGTCAGCCTATTACCTCCAGGTCATGCACATACACAATGCGGGTCAAGCTGGTTGTGATGGAAAAGCTGCCCAAATGTTTGCTGTGTTGTTTGCGGCATGCAGCGTGCAGCTCTGATAAAGACCAGTCAGTCAGAAAGCAAGGTTCAAGTTTAAGCGCATGCTTCACCCATGCTAATATTACTGATACCGAATAAAGCAAGGCTTTCATTTCATCACACTTCACCTGCGTCAATGTTTCTATGAATAAAAGCACTGTGAAACACAATGTACTTAACATGTGTTTAATCCTACCTTAATTTACCCCTGAAAATACACCAAACCGCTTCATTTGAATTCAGTGGCCATTTATTTGTGAAAGTGACCCCTTAATTTTACCTTCAAATCAGATTAAAGGCATGAGTGTGAAACCCCTTAATCTTAAATTTAAGGTGTTATTCAGGAGTTTGTATAATTTGAGGGGCAAATTTGAAGAAGCAAGGGGAAAATTCAGTAGTTTTACCCCTTAATCAGCCTTAATCTGTGCACTTTTCCCCTTAATTTTCTTTAATGTCCTGTATAAGGTTGAAATTAAGTAAGGTAAAATGAAGGCATTTGGTTTCATAGTGAAGCCCGGAGAGCACTCATTCGTATGCATCCAAATATGGCCTATGTGATACTGATAATGTTAGCAACACCAGCATGAATGAAGTACGTAATCCAGTGTTGCCTAATGTGACTAATGCTGAGTAAAAGTGTGTACCAGTTAGTATGAGCGTAAAAGACATTCATGCAACACCTGTTTTGTTGCAGTGAGGCAGGATGAGACTCTGGAGCATTCAGTCAGCTAGCAAGCATTATGTTTAAGTATATACTTCACCCATAATAGTGTTGATAGACAGTATGCAATTCTGACAAAGAGCAGTCAGTTAGTTAGCATGGGCGGTTTAATGTTTACATCCCGTGCTTTACCTATGCCAGTGTTGTCAATGCGGAATAAAGCAAGGTTTCATTTGATCACTTTTCACCTACGCTTATGTTTCTAATTGAATTAAAGCCTGGAGGGCACTTATCAATACAAATACATGCCAACCCAATCATATTGTTCATGGCAGACAGTAGGAGATTGTGAAAAATGGTCTAATGGATAAGGCATCAGCCTCTGGAGCCGGCGATTGTGGGTTCAAGTCCCAGCTGGGGCATGGCTTGGGTTTCTGTTTGTGGTACTGAAGGAAACATAAGATTGAGTGAATCTGAAAAACCGTTCATTGACTAACATACATGGCTAGTGGCTCAGTGACAAAAAGTGCATGTAGAAATTATGTGTATTTCTGAATCTGTTCAGTGTGGTGTTTGTTGGGTTGGTAGTAGATAAACATTTGCCTGTGAACCTGATGACCACAAAGTCACAGGTTCCAACCCCCACGTTCTACCATTGTGTCCTTGAGCAAGACACTTGACCCTCAGTTGCTCCAGGGGGACTGCCCCTGTAACTAATGATTGTAAGTCACTCTGGATAAGGGCATCTGCCAAATGCCATAAATGTTGCTGTTACTGATACAGCAAGGGTTGCATTTAGATTCCTATGTTAATGTGACAAAAAAAGCTAGGTGGGTACCAATAGGTATGGAAATTGTGGGTAACAAACAAAGACCGTAGGCCTACTGATAACATTAGCAAAACTGTCATGCACAAAGTATGTAATTCGATGTTTCCCTTGCTGATGTAGCTCATACTGAGTAAAAACTTGGTGGGAACCAGGTAATATGAAAGCAGTGAGACAACAGGCAATATTATACTGAAAACTTTAGCAACACTAATATGAGTGAAGTATGTAATACAGCACTGATATTACTAATGTAACTAATCCTGACTGAAGTTAGTATGAACTGAAGTTAGTATGAATCCTGACCAGTTAGTATGAACGCAAAAGGTGGCCATCCAACACCTGCTGTTGTGGGACAATATGTGACTCTGATAAAGAGCATTCAGTCAGCTAGCAAGCGAGAAGTCAGTTAGTTAGCATGAGCTGTTTAATGTTTAATACTGAATAAAGCAAGTACAATCAGATTGTTGTGCGTCTGAATCCCAAATGCTAGTGCCATCACTGAGGTTCCCTTGAGAAAGGTACCGTCCCCACACACTGCTCCCTGGGTGCCCCTCACTGGTGGCAGCCCCCTGCTTCACTTGGTGAATGGGTTAAAAGCAGAGAAAGAATTTCACACTGCTCACACTGTGTGCTGTGGTGTGTTCATGCGTGACTATAAGGGGCTGCTTAACTTTAAATAAAACCAAACTTTTGTACTGCTGTTCGTGGTGATTCTGATGAAAAGGTGTCAGTCAGCTAGCTCACACGTAACGCATGCTAATTTTGCTAATCCTAAACAAAAGCTTGGTGTGCAGCAGTTATCCTTAATAAGGTAGAAATATCTAGGGCTGTTTTTAATGTTAGCTTGTGGGTCCTGCTAGTGCTTTAGAGGAGAAGTGTTTCTTCAAGCAAGCAGCGAAATTTCAGGCTGATGTACAGAGTCAATCCCCACTTTCAGGCTGCTCTGCAGATGCTTAAGACTCTCGTGGTGGAGAATAAATGCTCTCTTTATCCATGCTTTGGACTGCCTCGGGCTGAAGGGCAGTTCTAGCCCAGCTGTCAATACCAAGTCCATCCCGCGAGAGCCAAACAGATTGAGGTCTTATTGGCCGGGGCTCAGTCAGGTAATGTCCTCCAGGAGTTATTGCTAACTGCTCCTCTTTTCTTTCAGTTAAAAGACTCCCAGGGACTGGAGCTCGGACCTGCACAGCTGTCTGAATAACTGCAAGAAATCAATGTCAGCCACACACCTCATAGTTCATATGTGAACATATTAAACTGCTTTTTTCTTCCTTTTATAAACAAGGAGATTGGAATTCCCGCATAAAAAGCTTTTCCATTGCCTTACATTAGCGAGGTCATGGTGTTTAGAGCATTAATGTCTAATGAAGTTTTGCTTTTGAACGGAAAATTACAGTCAGAGCACCTCTTTTGCTACAACCAACTCAATTAATGGCACGATTCATAAACAGGAGCCATAATCAGTATTATTATATCATATTTTAATTATACTGTGATAGACTGGTGACTTGTCCAAGGAGCCTCTCCGCCTTTTATTCTAAAGCCACGGGGATAGGGTCTGGCACCCCCATGACCCTGGTGAAAGGTTTAGTGGCTTGGATAATGAATGAATTACTAAATTAATATTTTAATTATATTATATTATAAAATATCAAGTGAATAAACCACACATCATTTGAGACTGAAACCGAGGGGGATTCTGTTGCATTCTGTGAATTTTACGATGTTTCATACTATTGCTTTCATACAGTAAGTTTCCATACTTATTGGTACCCACCTAGCTTTTTTAGTAACATTAACATAGGAATCTAAATGGTGAAAATAAATGTCATACTTTATTGTGTTTCAAAAATACAGAAACCCCAATATTAAAATTTTGGAAAGCCTCCCTGTGATAATAACAGCACTGATTAACAGCACTACTTTCTGTAATGGTTAACAAGATTTGGAGGACACTTGAGGGGTTTTTAAACTACTCCTCCATTCGGAATATTTCAAGATGCTTGATGTTCTTGAGTCTTGGCTTGTGGGCTGCCTTAGGTTTTCTGCCCATTGTTGGGTTTCATTATTGGGGTCATTGCAAAAAAATGCTATGATTTTGTGCTCCAGTGAACATTTCTGGGTGGATTTTGATGTGTTTGGGGATCATTGTTATGCTGAAAGTTCCACCACAGACAAGTTTCAGAGGCAAATAGATTTTGGACTAAAATCTCCTGATATTTAGTGGATTTCATTATGCCGTGGATTTTCAGCAGAATCCCTGGACCACCAGCAGCAAATCAGTCCCAAAGCTTCAATGATACACCACCTTTTCCAGCTCAGGTCCTGCCTTTTGGGTTTGATCTGAGGAAAGTCTTCTTTAGTCTGAGAGGACAGGTAGGCAGAGTGTGCCGCAGTAAGTGCCCTCCTGGCGTCTTAAAGGCTGTTCTTCCAGCCAGAGTGGTCTGTTTCAAGTTTGTTCAGCTGCCATTTACACTCAGTTTTCATACATTTTGCTTTAAGGTGCATGTTTGACCATTGTACCATAGAAAGCTTCTTTTGTGTCTTAAAGGTGCCATGTTATCTAACATTTGAATCAATAGTAAAAGAGATAAGACCACCACCACCAACTACAACATTAATTGTTGTTCTTAAGTATACGTATTTTATCATTATTCTTACTATTCTAGAATCTTTTGTATGATTATTATAAATCAGCATCTCTATGAGTATGACAACAACGTCATGTCTGCCATGGGGGAAGGAGGACACAGATGCAAGAAAGACTGCTGGAACTGAGGTTTTAATGAATAACTCAACACAGAACTCCGCAGCAGCAACAACACAAAATCAACAGAGTCTTTAACACCAGCGTTACACTCTGGGTTCTTCCTCCGGGCTCCTAGATAAGGGTCACTCCCTATTACGGCCAGTGAGGTATCTCCAACTTTGGCAGGGCAGAACCCAATACTTTTAGACCCCAGTCCTGGGGTCCTGAGACAACTCTGGAACCGAAGCTCCACTACTCGCAGCCGCCCACGGGTTTTTCAGCCAGCTGACGGTACAGCCCAACTGGTCGAGCGGGAGGAAGTGCAGACCAGACACAGGGAGGATGACGGTGACCGCACACCGGGACTCTGGCTTGGCTGGCTCTTAAGCTAGAGAGACACGCCAGTGTCTGTTAAATTCCTAAACAAGCACTTCATTCTGCTTTATGAGGTACTAATTAGTGATCACCTGAGGCTTATTTAATGAGGAAAAGTATAAAAAACTGCTGTAATCAACACTCTCCTCTTGCAGAGTGACCAGTTGGATGGTGAAACACTACTTTAAAGGTAATTATTGCCATTTTGTTTAAGAGTGAATAAGAGATTTGTTTTCTTTGAATTGTTCAAGTTCTGTAAACACTACATCATTTCTCTTATTTTGATGCTTTGTCATTTCCTTTAAAATTCTGCTTTAAAGAACAGTATTTTCATTTGGAAATTAGGAAAAATATTATCAGCAGTTCTTAAAAACTAAGGCAAAGTTGTTCAGTTTAATACGTGCACCTATGAAAGATACAACCTGAGAAACTGGACATTTTTGCAGCGGTCTCTTTTTTTTTTTCCGGAGCTGTATACTATTATTATAAAGCACTATACTAATATCCTACCACTATCATTAATATTATTATTATTATTATTAATATTATTATTATTAATACTCCTACACTACTGCTACCACTGTTACTGCTGCGGCCATGTCTGTTATTATTACTATTTAAAAAAATGATTACTATTATTTAATACTCCGACACTATGTCTACTTCTACTACAACTACTACTACTATTATTATTATTTCTTACAGTACAAACTCATTTCACATAAAGCACATAATCAAGCCACTCATTTAGGAGTTCCATGGTCTGATCTGTTTTTTCCTCAGATCTTGGACACTGATATCTGCATCATGGACTGATAAATCATAAATCATGCAGGGTTAGGAGCCACCGAGGCGCTTCATCAGCGTCAGCACTAGGTTTTGGGTTGATGCCTCTAATATGGACTGGTAAATCAGTCTATTGTGGATACAGAGCCACAATAGGAGGGTAGTGCAAATCTCCTCAGCATCTCTCCCACCTCATAATTATAATTGTTATGGAGCTGGTGCCATAGTAACGGAGCAGCCTCGGGTCTTCTCACGTTTCCACAGAGAAGCTCACGTTTAGCATTAATCAGGATGCTGGCCTCCTAATTAGGTTTCTCTTAATTAATTTATGGGTGTTTTGTGTGGGCACTGGTGATGTAGCCCATCGTCAGGTGTTGGATACTAAAGCTGTTGTCAAGGTCACACTCATCTCACGCTAGACACTGTAATGTACACTGCTGTTGAGCGCGAACAGCAAGCTATTTCGAACACAGCCCCAGTTTAGTAACTGAACTTAAAGTTCAATCTTAAATTCAGTCTTACATATCACTGCATAATCCAGCAGTTGAGAGGTGAAATGGTTCATTGTAGAGATTTCTTTACCCTTTTGGTGGTCTCTACCATGTTGAATGTATTTTAAGTTTTTGTAATGCATTTTTGGCAAAATCAGTCTCAGATCTATGGCATCTGGCTGTGCAGTCCCAACCATTTCATGTAAAACCTCTCTGTGAGGAAGATTTTAGACCTGTAAAAAGGATGTCTGGTACCATTAACCACCACTGTCTGTAAATAAAGGTTGTTTCTCTAGAACTAATTTCACATTGAACCCCTCTTTGTTTACATCTTATGCATTTATCATTAAAAAAAAATCAGTGTGTTGCTCTAGATTTCATAATCGCTTTATTTACATTGATCTTGCTTATGTGATTCCTTACATTGGATGATGCCTGCACCAATCAGCCCTGCCTAATATTGTGTAGGTCTCCCTCATGCCACCAAAACAGCTCTGACCTCCATAAGACATCTGAAGGTGTGTTGTGGAGTCTGCATTAAGGTGTTAGCAATACTTTAAGTCCCGTAAGTTGTGAATGAGAAATGAGGCCACCATGGGCCACACCTGTTAGCACTAGCAAACTAACACATTCCTCAGATGCCCATTAAAGGCCCTTTTGGCAATACACTGTACTTTCTGACACCTTTTAATCATAGCAGGCATAAACATTTTCAGCAATTTGTGCTACAGTAGCTCTTCTGTGGGATCGGACCAGGTGGGTCAACCTTTGCTCCTCACATTCATCATTTAGCCTTGGGTGCCCATGACCCTGTCGTTGGTTCACTGGTTGTCCTTCCTTGGATCACTTTTGGTAGGTAACCACTGCATGCATGGGCACCTGAACCATTATATCAGGGGGGGATGCGTCCCCCACACTGTTCCCCTCCCGGACAACAGCCGAGATGTAGAGCACTGCGCTTCCCCCCCCAACCCAGACAACAGCGGGGACATAGCCCTGCGTTCCCCCGACATTAAAAATGCTTCAGGCGCCCATTCTTGCCAGAAACACCCCACAAGACCTGCCGTTTTGGACGCTGACCCAGTCTTCTTGTCATCGCAATTTGTCAAAGTGACTCAGATGCTTATGGTTGGACATTTTTCTCTGCTTCCAACACTAATGGGATTAATAAACTTCCAACACTAATATATTCCCCCAGTTTACGGGTGCCCTTGTTACACGATAATCAATGCTATTCATTTCAACTGTCAGTGGTTTTAACTTTGTGGCTAATTGGGGTATATAAATGATTCATTTTCATGGCATTTCACTAGTTCTGGTGAATGGAAGCCTGTTTCGAATGTAAATAAAACACGAAGGCCACACAATTTCCTAGTTTTGGCAGTTGAAAAACATGAAGGCCATGCAGTTTTCTAGATTCACCAATTAAGAATCATGAAGGCCATGCAATTTTCTAGATTCACCAATCCATTAATCCAAGAGCCTTTTTGTGCATTATATTGCTCCGGAGTGATTCAAATTTGGCATGCACTTTCTGAACCGGTCCGCTTCTGTAGAGCGATCACCCTGGGGTGTGCCGTCCCTCTTCGGTGCCCAAGGCTACATCCCCCCTGCCTATAACATGATCCCTTTTTCTATTCATGATTGACACGGCCCACAGTCCCTCCGGAGCGCTGAGGAGATTAAGCGATTTGAGGCACGCACAGCCGCCACAATGGCTGCTGGATGATTAATTCTCCCATCCTGATTAGGATCTTCAGAGGAAGTGCTTAAAATACAGTACTTGTGACTAATTTTATCTCATGGCACACGCCCACTAAAAACCGGGACCCAGGCGAGTTATTCATGTCATTGCTCCGACACTGCATGCCTGAGTAAACACCATAATTAAGACCCAATTTTCCTAACCTGACCTTGACAATATTTAGTGCTACGCCGTTACCTGCATTTAATTTTCCTACACTTACCGCGCTTGAAAGAAACTCTCAATTACCAAATTATCTACATATTAATAGGACATTATGTACGCCACTGGGGGCGTGCCACCCTTGTGTTATGCTTCATAATAGGCCCTGTACATCTGAATGATCAGCCAGAATCAGTGTAAGTACAAATTAAAGGAAAGAGACAATGCTAATATACTAGCATGAGCTGAACATCATTGTGGAAAGGATTACCAAGAAACATTTCATATTCCACTTTCATGTTAAAATGCATAATCCGCTGAGTGGATGAATAAATATATAGAATATACACAGAACAGTCTATTAGAAACTCCTCCCTTATACCTCCACTCACTGGCCACTTTATTAGAAACCCCTATTGTACGTCCACTCACTGGCCACTTTATTAGAAACCCCGCCCTTGTACTTTAACTCACTGGCCATTTTATTAGAAACCCCTTTTGTACTTTTACTCAGTGGCCACTTTATTAGAAACTCCTCTTGTAATTTCACTCAGTGGCCACTTTGTTAGAAACCCCTCTTGTACTTTCACTGACTGGCCACTTTATTAGAAACCCCTTTTGTACATCCAATCATTGTTCACTTTATTAGAAAGCAATCTTGTACCTCACCCTTGTAATTCCACTGACTGGCCACTTTATTAGAAACCCGTCTTTTACACCCACTCATTGGTCACTTTAGTAGAACTCCCTCTTGTACATCCACTCACTGGCCACTTTATTAGAAACCCCTCTAATACATTTATTCATCGGCTACTTTATTAGAAACCCCTCTTGTACTTCCACTCACTGTCCATTTTTTTAGAAACCACATTTATACTTCCACTCACTGGCCACTGTATTACAAACTCCTCCCTTATTCTTCCACTCACTAGACCTTTCTTTTTAGAAATCCTTCCCTCGTATGTCCACTCATTGGCCACTTTATTAGAAAGCCCACCCTTATACATCCACTCACTGACCACTTTATTAGAAACCACTCTTGTACATCCACTCATTGTTCATTTTACTAGAAACCAATCTTCTACTTCCACTCACTGTACCCTTTACGATCTCTGCTAGAAACGTACTGCTAAGCTGCTCAGCCCATTGTAGTGAGGGCAGAATATCTCATTACAGAGAATACGAAGAGTAAACCACTTAAATCAAGTATGTTCGCGACTACCAGCACTCAACTCTCGATTGTTCAACTAGTTGCACTTTATGGGCAAAGATTTCTACCGTAACAGGAAGGTCATAAATATAAAGCCACATTCATGCCCTGTTCAATGTTTTATGTTGGTCAAAATCTTGCCAGGCTTTCAGCTTCACTCGGTTGCAGTGACCACTCCAAACTACACATTGTTCCAGAACATCCCAGAGACATTTAAAGGGTGCATCTCATTGGAAAACCTAATTCTGGAATAAAAAAAGTTTAGTGTGTTTACATACGATTGCATATTCAGCCCATAGCAACTTAGCCCTGCCCATTCACAGTTGAGCTGTAAAAGGGTTGGAGGTTCGAATCCAGGTCCTGTGTGTGTGTGTGTGTGTGTGTGTGTGTGTGTGTGTGTGTGTGTGTGTGTGTTTGTGTGTGTGTGTGTGTGTGTG
>JBBJLS010000041.1:26394504-26410790 GCA_037577275.1 Bryconaethiops microstoma | reverse complement strand
TATATATACTCATTGTGTACAGACATATCACTTAGTCTACATTTAGTTCATATATAGTATACAAATACATTTATGTAAATATTTTACCACACATATGTCCATATTCTTTATCTCTAGATTGTATAATATACATTTTGTACTGCACTGTTAGTGTAGTGTTTTATTTTTATTTTTATTCTATTTTATTCTATTCTGTTCTACTGTTATCTTAGTTTTTGCTGCTCCTGACTTTGTTCTGTCCATTTTCTGCCATGACAAAGCAAATTTCCCACTTGTGGGACTAATAAAGGTTTATGTTGTCTTGTCTTATCTTATCCCATCACCCCCCTCTCTGCTCAACCAATTCTCCTCATATACATTCGCCCTCCCCCCCTCCCAAATCAACTGTTATAACCCCCTTCCCCAAAATAATCAGCTTGATCCCCCTCAGCACCCCCCGTGGTCGACTATGCACTAGTGCTCCAGTGGCGACCCTAAAACCACAGAACCCCCTACATAACAAATCCCGATTTAACCCCTGATCTTTCCAACCTAACCTTAAACTTTAACCCACCCTTCATCTCAGAAGGAAAAAAGTTAATTTTTTGAGATTTTATAGCTTTTACAAAAAGTGCTTGACAAAATACTCACCTCTGGACCATGAGGTCATGGTTTGAATCCTACCTTCAGCACCACCCCTGGGTTCCTGAGCAAGACCCCTTAACCCCAAGTTGCTCCGTGGAGACTCCCCCCTGTAGTTAGAGAATGGAAGTCGCTTTGGATAAAAGCATTCTGCTAAATGCCGTAAATGCAAATTTTGCTGTTTCTGGGGGTCCTGCTTTACGCTGGACAGGCTGTTTGCGTCCTGAAAGTGTACAAAAACAAACTCTTCCTTTCTCTCACATACACCCAATTTCACTCTCTTCCATTCTTACTCACACCCAGTCACTCACTCACACAATCAGGACAATTAACCAGCATGGACGTTTACGGCCCAGATGGCGCCGCGCTAATCCTAATCCTCCTAAAGTCAGTGAAGCCGTTCGCTCCAGCCAATTCAGCTTTTTCTTGAACACTGAGCTCGATCCCATAAGAGTGTATTTCACCTCTTTTAACAGGCCACTGTAAGCCTTCCAGCGATATTCCTGTCACAAACCGAACAGCGCTGTCTATTACTGGAATCATTACGCGTTCTGTACGGCGTGGGACTCATCCTGCTGCACATGTTCAAGTATATGGCTGTAAACAACACCAATTAAAGGTCTGTGTGTGGCATCTCCTGATCCACCAGCTCGGTGGGATGTAATATATGCTCCCTTCCATCTCTAGACAAAAGCCTGGCAATATAGACGTTATATTAATATGTTCATAACTAATCATTATGCAAGGCTCTTCTTCATGCATTCACATTAATGCAGCACATTAGAGAGTAAAAGTGATGGCTCAGCCAAACATCAGACTTACACAACCCACCTCTCAGCCCAACTGCAGTCAATCAGCAGATTCATGTTTGCTAATGGAAGCTTATAGTAGCATTTAGCTGGAAAGGTTAGCACCATGCAAACAGCCCGCGTAAATCATCACACACTTGCTTCCAAACACCATTTCAGCCTCATTTGTGGTTTCTGAAGCTGTTAAGATCAGCCAATTGGATGAAAAACTCTCAATGCCACTCTACCTTAATCAGAATGGAATTAAATGGAATTAAAAATGGTAAAAATCTAAAAACATTGTTTACCTTCAGCAGCTTTTGACTCCTGGTTGGGATTCATAGCACACCTGTTTGCCTAACCTGTTGATAATGACAATGAA
This sequence comes from Bryconaethiops microstoma, assembly GCA_037577275.1. Lineage (NCBI taxonomy): Eukaryota > Metazoa > Chordata > Actinopteri > Characiformes > Alestidae > Bryconaethiops > Bryconaethiops microstoma. The sequence goes on along the minus strand of JBBJLS010000041.1, from coordinate 26,408,999 downwards.
CAATAGAATCTGTTTTCAGTTTCATTTTCATTTTTACAAGCATTTTAAAAGCATTGTTCATTTTTGTTGCTCACAGTAAGTTACACTGCATCCTAAACCATATCTACAAGTCTGCACCACCTTAATAAAGATTATTGACTTGCAATGTTTGTTAGCAACATTAGTCTCTTATAGCTGCAGTGCTAAACTTAAAAAGCAATGTTTGAACTCCAAACATCTGGAAAATGGTGTCAATTTAACTATTCACTTAACAACTCCTTTAACACTGTGTGTTTGCAATATTCTGCTATTTTACCCTTGGAACACAAACGCTACGGGACCATGCTGGCAGCTAAACAAATGATAAATTGTCAAGTACGGCAAAACGACTTCTTATATTGAAGTTCCTCTGGTTTATGTTGATGCTCGAGGTGTCAGATGTCATGCTGAGCTGTGTTTGCTGTTCCTGTGTCACGTAGAACCAAAGTTATTGTAATAAAAAAAAAACATGTAATAATGATAACCACTACTTGGATTTTACGAATGGCGTGACAAGCAAATGCCCATAAAGAACAAAAATGCCCAAATTTCTTTTATTTTAGGCCTTAGACAAAAAAAAAAAAAAAAAACGGAAAAAAACCCACAAGACCTTTGAACCCGGGAGGATTTTCAGGATAATCTCCGCCTGTAAGTGGGTGAGGAACACCTGCAGAGCAAGGGGGTTTTCATTTGGTGAAATCAGATTTTACTAATACACTCTAAGGGTTGAAACAGATTGAATTATCAATGCACTTTCCAGTTATTCAACATTGGCCCTTTCCCATGTTGAGTGTGTATATGCAAATCCTGATGTATTCCAAGTGAGTATAGAATGTGTTCTTAACATGTAGACCTTTAATTCTAACTGAGAGGGCATTTGATCATTACGCTATCAGGCCTGGCTTGACCGGAGGTGGATCGTGCTTTAGTTCTGTTTCAGGGCTCTCATCAAGGGCTCTCATTTCCTTCGGTAACTTTTCTATTAGAAAATAAAGTAATAAAGGAAGAGCCTGGGAAGCTTGGAATTAACCGTCTAGTGGAGCAATTGTGCTCAGAATGGATTGGGCTGATGGTTCAGCTTACTATGGGCTTTATCAGTCTAGCTAAAGGGTGGCGAATCAGGGCCTAGGTGGCTTTCCCCTGCAGATTTATGGGGGAATAATGCACCTTGGCCCGGCTTCCTCTCGCCCTCAACACCATATCCTATTAACCTTGGTAATGTTTATCAATTTAAGTATGGCCACTGGTGTAATATCGCTGAAATAACGTTATTGAAACATTGACCCCCTGGTTGCGACCCGAGGGTGCGATGTGATTGCCGAGTTGGAGGTCGAGACGAGGGCGAGTGGAGCAGAGGACACCCAAGGCATTACCTTCCCATCCTAGAGTCCTCCGCTCTTTCGACATGGTATAGAGGCTAATAAAGAACACGGTGCTTACGGGAGGGGGTCATATATGATATCAACTGCCGTGAAAAACTGGTCATTTCTGGTTGATTGCATCACCAGCAGGGAAATTAATTCCTGCCTGTTCTGGTTTAATCCCTGTTGGATGAAAATAAATACTGTCAGAGTTAATACTTAAAACTTTAGAGCTGTAATTAGGATTTTCTTGTATTAGGATTTTCAAGTAATTGGACAATTACACGATTCTCTACATCATGACATAATGAATGACTTTTAGTTTTTTTTGTCAGTTTAGATTCTGCAAAATAGTGTTCAGCAGCCAGCAAGGTCTCATATTATGTGGATCTTTTTGAACCTGTTTTTGCATAATAGAGAAAATGTCAAATTTCCTATTTGTTGTATTTGAAATAACTTCAGACCTTCAGTCATAGAAACATCATTCTATGATACAAAATAGAAACAAAAGGTTAACCATCGCAAACGGCTCCTCCTGAAACGGCTCCTCCTGAAACGGCTCCTCCTGAAAAACACCCATAGAGCGTAAAGTTGACATCAAGACTAACAGGCTCATTTAAATATTTCTTGGTGACTCCATCTATGTTATATGTGTGTCTCTAAACTTCGAGTGAGTTTTGATTGCGAAATGACCTCATAATTCCAATGAATATCTATTGGTAGTAAACAGAGCAGAAGAGATGTTGCATGTTTTGAACATTTTCAAACTCTCCATTCCTTTTTCCCATAGAGAAAACCAGGACAGATCCAGAGTTTCTAACATGGGCAAGACAGCAATTACAGAATGATGCAGGACTTCAGAGGTCAATTCAATGCATTGATGTCTTCTCTTTTATTCTTAAATAAGTCCAAGAGAAGGCTAAAAACATAGCAAACCCTACTATGAGTAAGTGTGTCTATACTTTTGACTTGTAATTAGAGACCGCATGCACAACAATGAATGGAATTTCAGAAAAAATAATTAATTTGCTGCTGCGCTATGGATTGAAAGAAGCAGAATACGGACTTTGAATTATCGTTATTTTGCTTTTACTTTAACTGTGTTGTTTTAGGGTTAAGAGGTTCTGCTTTTCTTCCTTTCAATGATGAAAACAAAAGATCTGAACAATTTTATATATTTATGTCATTTCGAACTGACAGAGAAAGAATGCTCATTTACTGAAAACATGTAGGAGAACTAGATAACCTCGGATATCTACCCAGTATTGTATGTGTGTGCTTTTAGTTGCTGTGAAAAATCTATCAATTCTGATCAACTGTGTGGCCAATGCACCACTCATTTTATCCTAAGTATGCAAAAATGAATACAGAAAGAGTTAAATAACCACTGGATGCTTCGGAGGCATATTAAAGAGCATTAATCATTCTCCATTGGATCTGAGCAGTGATTGGAAATGTAGGACATCTATAATGTAATGGTGCTGACCAGCTGCAATTTCAAATTCAAACTATGTGGCGTAAATAATGCTTGAACGCTTAACTCTGCAAGTTATGCAGAAAATCATACGTAATGACTGAATAATTCAATACTGACCACGGGCTAGTGTTTCTTTACTGATTAAACCTCATGACTGTTTAATAGAAACAGAAGAGAAACATTAGTGCCAATGGGTAACTGAATGTTTTAGGCGTTCTACAGAAATGAAAACACAACCGCACAGAAATGCAGTCTGAAGACAGAGAGAATCAAAACATGAGTATTTCATCTTTTTATATTTTTATTAGACATGACAATAAAGCAGAATTTGAACTTAGTCTTGGTGAACTGGCTCTTTAGATTTTAGAGTCGGTTTGTGCAGCTCTGGATGTGAGTTATATTTGATCTTTAGAGTTGTATTTTACTGGTCTGGACTTGCATGACAGGCTCCAGTAACCCCCAGAACCATGATTAGGATAAGTGGCCATCCATAAGAAAATGGGTGGATGGATGGAAGGATGGATGAATGGATATATGGATTGTCCAGTTCTAAATGTGAGATGTCTTCTGGTGCTTTTTTATACTGGCACGAGGAACCGTGCTGTACCGTGTACCGTGTTTTTCCATTAGAAATAAAGCGACCCGTAACCGAGCTGCTCGATGGCGGGGCTGAAAGCAGGCCACAGCTGAACTGACTGCGTCACTGCTTTCTGATTGGTCAAAATGTCTTCATCACAATATGGAAAGAGGCCATTGTTTGTTTTTAACAGTCTGTGCAAAAAAAAAAAACAACAACAACAATGTACAAGCACTACTGTCTGTTTGGGCTGGAGATAAATTTCAGTGGGAGATTCTATGACCCTAACAAATTGATCTTTAACACTGTGAGAACTGTGGAGGTGCACCAGGACATGGCTAACGTGTTAGTTGGGTTAGGTATTCATTGCATGGCAAAAACTCCAAACTCAAACAAAAATAATAAACAATCTTTAAAGTGGGATTGTTTACCTGGATCTTCTGGTAGCTCTTGAGATCCTCAGAGCTTGCTTGTGTAGCTCTGGATTTGAGCCGCCTTAAATCTTTAAAGGTGGACTGTCCAGCTGTCAATGTGAGTTGTTTTACATTTTCAGAGCTTGATTGTGCTATGAACTATGAACCCACTTAGACCTCCCACAAAGCAGTGCAATGCTGCTGCTGCCGCCCAAAAACATGAAAGTGGATCCCCTTCGAGCTACTTATTTCAATTGACTTTTTTATTGTATTTGATTTTTTTCTGTTGTGTTTATTGCTAATCAGTGGTCAATGGTCTACTTTGCCTGCGTGGCTTAGAGTCTAGAATCATGACTGATTGTTGAGATCTGGATGTGAGTCGTTCTTTCAGAACATGGGCGTCACTGCCATTCAGTGCCATTCACTGCCCATTGTGCGCAGAAAAAAAACGTTTGGAAACCGCTGTTCTAGGCCATGTTAAATGAATGTTCAACTAAAATTTAGTTGAACATTCATTTAAAGTGGCCTAGGGCAGAGGTTTCCAAACTATTGGGGGGTGGCGGGGGGTTGCCAACCCCCACCCCCTAAAAGGACCGATACTTTGCACGCACGCAGCAACCCATCCACCCACCCACCAAACCCCGCCCCAAAAACCCACCGCCACCCCAAACCCTGCCCCCCACACGTAGACAGATGTGTCCCCCTCACATTAAAAATGCTTCCGATGCCCCTGTTTCAGAACTATTGAACTGGACTGTTCAGGAGTGTTCTGAACAATCCAGCCCAATATATCTGGATGTGATCTGTTCTTTCAGATCTACTGGGCTGGATTGTTCAGTTCTGTTCTCCTAGGTCTTTACAGTTGGATTGTTAAGCTCTGAATGTGAGCTGTGTAAATATCAACATGTCCATGTGAATTCAGTCTAGAACATCTGTAGTTTTTATTAATAGTATTTTTTTATAAGGATCTGATAGACACAGTGACATGTCCTGGAGATGTGTGGTCCCCACAAAGTGCTAAATACACACAAAAACATACAGACACACATTAATATCCCACACGCAGTCTCGACAATCTGTAAATCATTGCTATTCCCCATCCACCAGGACTCCATGTAGAATATGTAGCACTGCCTCATCACAGGGCCAGAGCAATAAATTGAGCCTGATGAGCAATAGGAAGCCCCCCCAACCCCCCCCCCCCACCCCCCACCCCACACACACACACACACACACACACACTCTCTCCCCCTGTCCCATCCTAACCATTCACAGCCTGGCCCATCTCTCCTAAGGCTCACGACTGCACCTCAGCTGCGAAATCACTTAATAACAATGATCTGAAAGACGAGGAAATTGGTCACATGAGGTGACTTGCACAGCAGGACAGACACATTGGATCTGACCAGTATTGAAATGGCACCAAATGACTGATTTACAGCTCTGATGCTGTATCCCACCATAGTCACAATTTTTCTCTATAAATGTTGAATCATTGGAGATTCATGAATAGATATACATGTGCAGAGGCAGCAGGTGTCCTATACATTCAGTTCCCATGTTTTAAGGTTACAGTTAGAAAGGCTTCAATACCATCTTATTTCTGTTTAAGCCATACATGTCTTGTGGTTATTGTTTTTGAGTTATGTAACATAATTACTTAAACAAACTATGGTCTAGCTGGTCCTTGGGGAGTACAATCACATTTACCCTCAGGGACTTTTCCACCGTATAACATTCTTCCCAAATGAATTAACAGCAAATGTGCAGCTTTTGACAACTTGATGGTTTTTGAATGTTATTCAACCCTTAGAACAGATCCATGCCCCACAAATAGTAAATTGTCGTCATACAACCAAACTGTTTGTGTTCCCCCAGTTTGTTTTGATGCTCATGGACTCAGATGTCACTCTGAGCTTTGTTTGGTGTTCTAGTGTCATGTGGAAACAAAGTTGTCATTTAAAAAACGTAATAATAATAATAATAATAACTGCTATAGGGTTTTTTTTTTTTTAATTGAGTCACATACAAATGCCCTTAAAAAACAACAATGGACAGATTTCTTTTATTTAATGTTTTAGAAACAAACGGGAAAAACACAAGGTCTTTGAACCCGGGAGAACTTTCAGGAGAGTCTCCGCCCACAAGTGGGTGGGGAAAACCTGCAGACGGAGGGGGTCCGGAGAACGGCCGAGTGAAAGAGCAGCAAAAGGTGAGTGTGTAGGAGACCAAACACCAGCTTTAGACTGTTTTACACTGTTTTATTTTTTTAAATCAGATTTTACTAATACTCTCTGATCTATAAGAGTTGAAACAGATTTAATTATCCGTGCTCTTTCTATTTATCTGTTGCTTGCAGTTATTCAATTATCTGTGAGTAACATTTCCACCAGTACTCATACGGTGCAATATGACCAATATTCATAGTTATTATGTTTTAGTTGAATTGATTTAGCGTTTAAATAAGAAACGCAAACTCCTCACCTTTGGGTGAATCTTAGCAATTTGCATTCAAAGGTCACCTATGAGATTTGTATAGATCCTTGAAGGAACTGTTTGGGGGTGGGGGTCAATAATAAAAAATTCAGAGAGACTTCACATTCTGCGAAGACCCATCTGACCCTAACCATCAATGTGAATGTGTCCGGCAGAGGAGGTTGCTGGATTGCCATCAGAAAGTGTCCTGGAGCAAAAATCTGAAAGAAATTTCAAGGATGTAAACTTGTTTTCAAAGATATAAACAGTTTTCAGGGATGTAAACCTTTTTTAAAAATCATATTTGGGTCTGGGAGGGCAGAGTCATGGGAAATGAAATGAGAACGATGCCATATGAGTTGTCAAAAGCTAAAAAACACTCCTAGATCCTGAGCTCGGCACAATGAGTATAGTGAAGATTGAAGAGGGACGGATCTGGGAGGTCATTTTTTTAACGTAGGTCCATTTCCAGTCTTAGCCATGCTAATATTTTCTGAACATAAAAATGGAACCACCAGAGACTGCTTTTCTTTTACATTTTTAAGTGACATGACTGGCAATGCTGTGTCAACTGGACGTTATTATTAGGACGTTATTTTGGTATGATTAACAAACAGAAGAAAAAAACAGCAGTAGAGAATTAAACCCCCACCCCTCTAAACTAATCCCCCACCTACCCCTCTTTAAAAATGTAATGAATTGTTAGAAGCATTACACTCTAAAGGCCAGTTACACACACCCACGTTAAGCCAAGGCTCATCACTGGCACTGCAGTTCAGTCCACGACTAAGTCTAAAAGAATAGTAAAAGTATAATTTACAAAGTTTTTTTTTTTTTACCTCAGATTTAGTTGCTCAACCAAGACCTGTTTGAAGGCCAAATTTGGCTTCTTCTTTAGCACTGAAACTATTAGGCAAATGTAGCTACCAGGTCAGGCGTCACACAAATAGCCCAAATCCATTAAAGTACATCATCAGAACCTCTCTCAACCTGCTCAAACCACACCTAGCTCTTCATTACAGTTGGGTGTACTTGTGGACACCTGCTTGGTGAAGACCAGCCCCCATGTTGTCTGAAACAACTATCCATAGTGAAAAAGTCCCGTTCATTCGTTTTGGGGGTGTTTTTGGACAGAAATGTCTTGGTTGTCCATATCTCTAAACATTTCCCTGTCAAAATCGAATCAGAATCAGAACACAAGAGACAAGAACAATAAAAAAATATCAATAAAACAATATGAAATACACAAATGCTGGGGTATCAATACTATAGACAAGTAACTTACAGTTGAGTGAATTACTAGTAACATGGTTAGGAGTATGTTATTGCATGTAATAGAGACCAGTAGTAGATAAGTAATATTGATGCAAGTAGTGATATTGTAGGACTATTGTGCATAATAATAATAAGATATTGCGCATAACGGATCGTGCTGTCTTAATTCAGGCAAGACCATTCCAACAAAGCAGAACGACAAGACGCATCACTTCCAAATGTTTATTTCCAGGTCTTTTTCTCAGCATCATTAGCACAATTAGAGGTGGCAGCGTCTCTGTTGCGCGTACAGCTGTCACCGGAGCACTGCTTGTTTTCCGTGTCGCAGCCTCACGATAGGCGACAGGGAGAAGGGTGAGAACTGCCCTCTGTTTAACGTCTTGCAGGCGTATGCCAAAAAGAGCTAAACCCGATAGATAGATGGAGAGGATGTGTGTGCGTGCGCGTGTGTGTGTGTGTGCGTATTTGTGTATGTGTGTGTATCTATTCCTGTCTGGTGGGTTGGCGGAGGGTGCGCAAGGCTGTGTTTTGACAGGAACCATGCTGGGCACGGGCTAATCAGCGGGGAGAGGACGTGTTGAAGCATCTCTCCTTTGTTCTTTAATGTGGTATACGCCGATGTGTGGCACACGCCATGAGACTAAAAGCCTGTACATGCTGCATAATGTCAGCGACGTTTTTCCTTTTCATAACAATCTCCTGAAAGACCTGCTGAGATCTCATGTCATTACACCTTAAATGCCACTCATCGCTGACAATTAACTGGCGTTTGTGCACCGTTGTGTATCAATACCAATCCCGCAAGCAGAAACCAAAAAAAAAGCATCTAAAATGAAATAAAAATTGAATCGGCAGCATAACAAACAGTACTGTCTGTAGTTAGATAAAGAACGGTTGTGTGAATCCGAAGGAACCTTTAAATACAAAGAGAAATGTAATGATTTTGTAAGGATGCTACCAGTGTATTCCTTTAAATACAAAGAGAAATGTAATGATTTTGAAATGTAAGGATGCTACCAGTGTATTCCTCATGGTCTTCTGTCAACCACAATCCAAAGACCAAAACCAAGTCCTACATGTTGTTTAAGAAGCAAGTACAAATGAATGAATGTTTGAAATGTGAATCTCGTCACATTCCTCATTTATATCAGTGTTTGGCTTGCCACCTTACTATCATTTACATCAACAGTTTTCTCTGTCAAATATGGTTAGTTCTTTTTAAATGCATCAAGTGTTCAATCATGTTTTTCAATTGTATTTTTAAGCATTGTGAAATTGTCTTTCTTTTTAGTAATATTCTTCCCCAGTAGCTGATCATCAGGTGATCATGAGTTTCAATCCCAGTAAACAATCAGTTTAATATTCCATTATTTGCAACAATTTCTCACACATAGTCCAATGAACCAAAATGTATGCAATTGTAAAGTTTTTGCAAAGTCTACATTTTATGCAAATTCTAAATTATATGCTAATTCTAAACCTTGTGCCGAAACTTTGTGTGGATTCTGAATTAATTTCTGAACTTCAAGAAGATTCTAAACTTTTCCTGATTTTAAATCTTTTTCATCCACATTTTTAGTTATTGCAAATGATTGCTAGCTAGGTCTCCCCCAACACAATGCTGTCAAACCAGGATGCTGAAAAGTTTCCTCAAGACACATTAATCTTTTCAAACTCCTGCTGACACATCATTAGACGACTCATTATGCTTGGAGGAGAACCGTAACTGCTAATTCAGTTACTATAGTCAGCAGGTGGGGTGAGAGGGTGGGCCATCCCACTCACCCAAGAGGAACCCTTAGACAGTTGCCAACTCTAGAATCCCAAGAGTTAATACATCTTTTTTTTGTTGTTGCTTTTACAAAAATCCTATTTCAATTAAGTATGCCCTGCTCATTAGGCTTTAGGAGAATTCCACACATGATTAGAAAGTGATGCTTGGAGCGCTCAGGGGTCTTGCTGCAGTCAGAAATGTCGGATAGACTTAGGGCGAATACATATCAATGGCGAACAAATAAGTCGCCCAGGCAATTGAGCCAGAAACAAGCTGTAAATAACTTCCTCCTGCTGTAGCAACACAACCACACAGCACAGGAGAGAGGAGCAGAAAATAAGCCACCAGCCAAATTCTGGGGCAGCGAAGCTGGGCAGGAGCCAAGAACAGCCGTATCACATAATTTATCACTGATGCAAGGGTCGATAATTTAAAGCGGGATGTCTCCGAAAGCAAATGATTAGGCTCGGTGAGGATGGAGGAGATTGCAGAAACAAAACGGAGGATGCTGCACGCGTGTAGCGAGGCAACCCACACATTTGCTATGTCGATTTGCATTTCTCCACAATGCACCACAGAGCTGCTCTCTTCCAACCATTCAGATCTGTTTACCAAGCATTTCCCAAAAGTGCTGCAACACGAAGGTTACAAACTAGAAGAGCGAGTAGAGCCTTGACTCTCGGAAGTGCAGTTAATGCCGGTGACAACTGAAACCTGTTGTGGTTTGATACTAATCCTAACTCTTAGTTCATCGAAACAGTTTGAGAGATTTGTTGAATTTCCTTTCAGCCAATACTGAACTACTTTGTGTTTTTAAGGAGAGGAAGAGGTGCTAGTCACATTTGGTATTAATAAAAGATTGTGTACAGTCTTGTTTTGTGGAATGAAAAAAACACCATATGCATTTTCGGCACTTTTTGGTCATTCTTAAAAATTAATTTTTGGAAACAGTGCGAATTAAATGCAAATTATTATTCTTTTTTTTAAAAAAGCTTTTTACACCGAATTGAAGTCTGAGCCCCTAGTAAGCAAGCCAAGGGTGACAGAGGCAAGGAAAAACTCCCTAAAGCTGGAGGAGGAAACCTTCGGAGGAATCAAGACTCAGAAGGTGAACTCATCCTACTCTGGTTGGTACTGAGAGAGAATAAAAGATTATCACTATTGAGATATATAACGATATACAATAAACACAAGTTGACAGACCATTGGGCTATAGAGTCTGTAGTTAACAGTAGTGGGATCAGTTAGAGTCTGTAATTAATAGCAGCAGCTTGGAATCTGGGTATGTAGTAGTAGCTTTGATGGGATTGGCAGCACATGCAAGTCATCCATGGTAGTTGAATTAGTCTAAAGTACAGAAGAGCAAGAGACCATGATGATGATTGATTTGGTCTGCAGTACAGGTGGGCAGGAAACCCAGACATTAGTCGATGAAGCTGAATGGGTAGGCAGCCTTTGCTCTCAGAGAAGACATACAAACTGCCCACCAGACAGGTAGGCAGTAATCCAAAAAAAAAAAAAACAGAGCGTGGTCTGTTTGAGTTTACAGGGCACAAAATAAAAATGTGGCTCCGGCAGACCTGGCTATAACAGCTTAGCTATGAAGGGCAGAGCCGAGGGGTATCACCAACATGAGTTCTCATGTGGTGGGATGACAGCACTAACATCTTACTTTAATTCAAGGCTATAAACTCCTAAATCTGCACCAAAAAATTGTTTTTGAAAGAAATTCCTGACTAAACAGGTTTTTAGCCTAGACTTAAAAACTGAGTCCTGAACATTGACCAGAAGATTATTCCAAAGCTGCAGGGCTTTGTATGAAAATGCTCTTCTCCCTGATGGAGCTTTCATAATTCCGGGACATAAGAAATTGCAGCACCTTGTGATCTAAGTGAGTATGAAGGTTTGTAGGTACGTTTACTGAGGTACTTATACCTAGAGCTTCATGTATTAACATAGAATTTTGTAATCACTATTTTAATTGGTCAGTGTAGTTTTGATAGTATTGCAACTGGTGGGGTCATATTCTTGGTTCTGATGAGAACTCTAACAGCCACTTTCTTGAATAGTTTGTTTAGATTCGTACTGGAATATACTGACAGCAGGGCATTACAGTAACCATTTTACAGTTTTAACACTGATTATATTACCTGTTACTTTTTTAATTTCAAGGCAAAACTGCCGTTAAAATAGAAGTTATTTAGAATCATTACACAACTAAATATAATAATAAATGCTTCATTCATGTATTTAGATTGACCATCCTTTTTTACACCCTCTATACTTGTCAGAAGACTTACTTTCAGTTTTTAGAGTTTTTTTTTTTGGCTTCTCACTGTCTCACCCTCCACTGTTTTCTTAATTACAGCTTCTGGAACTGCTACACATATTTTTCAGACTCACAGTGGTGAGTTGTTTTCTCACAGTGGATGCAAACATCTGTGGACCTTTTACAATTCAAAGGAACAGTAGATCTGATTTTCTGATTGCTGGTTATCTAATGGTGAAAGGTTTGGTGGTCTACCAGGTTTTGCACGGTTGTTGGTACTCCCATTTTCACTGTGTCTTTTCATCATCTTTTGAACTCCAGTTGGCAAAGTTCTTGCAATTTCACTTTTTTTTTTTAAACTTTCCTCTTCCTTATGCAATCAGATGATCAATCTAATCTCCTCAGACATTTCTCGTTTAGTCATTGCAGACACACATAAGAGAAAAATATGTGAATCCGAAGGAACCTTTAAATACAAAGAGAAATGTAATGATTTTGTGGATGTTACCAGTGTATTCCTCATGGTCTTCTGTCAACCACAATCCAAAGACCAAAACCAAGTCCTACATGTTGTTAAAAAAGCAAGTGCAAATGAATGAATGTTTGAAATGTGAATCTTCTCACATTCCTCATTTATATCAGTGTTTGGCTTGCCACCTTACTATCATTTACATCAACAGTTTTCTCTGTCAAATTTGGTTAGCTCTTTTTAAATCAATGTGACAAAGCAGCCATGGTAGACCATTCAGTTTTGCATTATGTAAATGAAGATCCACTGCAGTCAAGAATGCCTGTATTGTCAGTGAGTGCTTTGGGAAGAGTTTGAAAGACATCCCAGGAACTGTTTGGGTTTAAATTTTATGGCATGGAACTGTGAAAGTAGTGGACAGATACACAGAAATAAAGAATGGACAGATTTGACACTGATAGATTTAATGCAGTACTTAAGGTTGGAGGATTTTGGGTAATTGTTTCCTGCTCTTCTGAGACTGGAAAATATCTCACATGTAAGGCCCACATTGATTTGATTAAATGGTAAATCAACGGGTGGTCTCTAACCTTTGAATTTTGACAAAGTCGTAAATGGCTTCTTTGAGTGCAGTTTCAGACTGACTGTAGTAAAATGCAGTATGTATTATCCACTAAAGCATGGTCAATTGAAGTGCAAATTTCCAAAATTCACTCAGTCCAAAGGCATTTTTTTTCCCAGGAAAATCACGTTTTACTTGTTTTACCTATTGGAAAGCAATTCTAAGAGGAAATAATTTTTTTAATTGAAAATTTACATTTACTTGTCATTTTTCAATGCCTGTTTCTAAATTGCAACTCCTGCACATTTTAGTTTGGGCAAATTTGTTTCAAAAATATAATGAAAACAATTTTTAAGTAAATTGATACTAAATGTCACAAAATTGTGTACAAGTTTAATATTTATATCCTACTACTGTCAAGTGCTTCTCCAGACACACAAAGCAGGCACGTTCGCAGACTTCCATGGCAGATAGATTCATTTCTTTTATTTATTCAAAAACAAAAACAGGCATGAGAGCCAGACTCAGAACTGAAGGTTTCAATAAACTAAAAGGAGACAGGAGTCATCAAAGGAATCACTGGGGTTGAACGACCATGCAGGTCGGTAACACACAAACTAAATAGTAAAACCCCAAACCCACAAACCAACAGTCTTCTCTTGAGCACACCAGCAGCTGCAACAAATAATTAACTAAACACAAACCTGGTGTGCTCAAGAATCAACCAACACAAAAAGAAACCCCTGGCGGCCTCTAGCGGGCACCCACAGTCACTGTCCCCATTCCTGACAACTACGTGTCACAGCACAGAGTCAATAACAGTTAACTGCATAAAAATTGTAAACATATTTCTGTCTACCAGTAAGTAAGAACCACTCGCGAGTTTTGGAAATTCATCTAATCTTATACTGTGTATTATGCAAGGACTGAGTGAGTTTTGGTCAGTTATACTATTGTACATTAAGAGGTCATGTAAAATTATGCCAATATTACCTAAAAAATCTCAAAAAATGGACTGAGTGAGTTTCTGAAATTTGCTCTTCAATTGTAAAGTTAATAGGCCTTAGCCTGGATACATTGGCATTAAAATGATTCTTATTATGGCAGGGCATGACTTCAAGTTCTGAACTCTTATCCCAACCCAGGAAAACTTGCTTCATTAGACGAAGGCAGCTGATAAAGTAGGGGTCGATGATGTGTTTGGATGGGGGGGGGTTTCACACATGGAGGAGCAGAATCCATCCCTCGGCTGGAGGGAGATGTCTGAGGTAATGGAGCACAGTCAGGAGGGTGGAGAAGCATCCCAGTCCCAGCGAGGGGCTGCCTGACGTCCGCTGACCCGATCTTTCTGTGTCCGGCCTCCACGGTGCGCTGAGAGAGCTGCTGACATTTGCTGTGTTTCCTCTCCCTGCAGGAACATCAAGGGTTGATAGAAAAGAGCGTGCAGGCTGAAACAGCACTGACACATCCCACAGAGTCCCAGAGAGAACTCTTAGGTTTCGTACTCTCAGCAAGACACATTCTTTCAGTCCAGTCGTAGCCTAGAATCATTTCAGCCAGAAACCTTCAGAATGTCCAGAAGCACATTTCCAAAAATAAAGTTCAGTGTTGGTCATAGGAACAAGCATGTTAATTATTAAAGTCCAACACAAACAACCAGTTGGTTAACAATCATAACTCGTCTCAATTTTGCCAGAAAACATCTTGATGATCCCCAAAACATTTGGGAAAATACTCTGTGGACTGATGAGACAAAAGTTGAACTTTTTGGAAGGTGTGTGTCCCGTTACATCTGGTGTAGAAGTAACACCGCATTTCAGAAAAA
>JBBJLS010000041.1:26383631-26394404 GCA_037577275.1 Bryconaethiops microstoma | reverse complement strand
ACCTGAATCCTATTGAGATGCTGTGGCATGACCTTAAAAAGGCGGTTCATGCTCGAAAACCCTCCAATGTGGCTGAAGTACAACAATTCTGCAAAGATGAGTGGGCCAAAATTCCTCCACAGCGCTGTAAAAGACTCACTGCAAGTTCTCGCAAACACTTGATTGCAGTTGTAGCTGCTAAGGGTGGCCCAACCAGTTATTAGGTTTAGGGGCAATCACTTTGTCACACAGGGCCGTGTAGGTTTAGATTTTTTTTTCTCCCTTAATAATAAAATCCTTCACTTAAAAAACACATTTTATGTTTACTTGTGTTGTCTTTGACTAATATTTAAATTTGTTTGATCTGACACATTTAAGTGTTAGGGTTAGGGTTAGGGAACAAAAATGAGGAAGGGGGCAAACACTTTTTCACACCACTGTATGTTCCTCAATGCACTTTTCAGTTATGAGCACCACTTTATTTGAAACACTCATATTATATCCACTACACAAGCAAGTTCATAATGCGTCCTATTACATATTGTTTCTCAGCCACCCTCCTAATTTTTCATTGGTCCTTGTTTGACCAAAGGGAAACTGGTCACCAAGTATTATCAGTGACACTGGCATGGTTGTGGAAGGTTGTGGTAAAATATCAATTTAAGAGTGGCTCTTTGGTCAGAAAATGATCACAGATGAAGGTCTAGAGAATGGTTAGCACAGACAATAACAAAGGAGGTATGAAGCAGGGCCTTCTAATAAGTAAAGTTTTTGTCATGCATGAAAGCACTTGCATACAGCACCCAGTGTGAAATTCTTCTCTGGATTTAACCCATTCCCCTGAGTGAAGCATTGGGCAGTCAGCAACACAGTGCCCGGGGAGCAGTGTGTGGGGATGGTGCCATTGCTCAACGGTCCCTCAGTGGTACCTCTGGCAGTCCTGGGGTTCGAACCCATGACCTTCTGATTACAGGGGAAACTCCCAAACTGCAAGGCCACCAGCTCCCATATAAAGGCTGATGAGTGTATTTTGTATAGTCTTTGCAATGAATCAAGTATCTGCACTATGTCTGTGGAGTCTGTTTGGTTCATTGGTTTGATCATCTTTGCTGAGCCATGGAAAGAGCTGTAGTGGCTGGAGGAGAGGAGCTCCACAGCTGTTGTCTCCTCACTCCTCGGAGGGTGATTCCGTTTCATCTGGTTGATCAAGCATGGGGCTGTGTTTCATATGCAGCCTGGGAGTCCTTCACCGCCGGGAAGCCGCACTCACACCTGCAGACTGCTATTACCCACCTTATCCATCATCCATCATACTGCTCTCAAAGCATGCCAGGGTCTCTCTGACAAAGACGTGAGAGGGGAAAGAAGTGGCTGGCCTACTTAAAAGGACCAGGACCTCATCTCCCCGCCTTGTTTTTTATAACACTGTGTACGCTCCTGCAATGACCACAGTGTTCTTTGGGTGAGCGTCAGGAATATATCGAGAGAACCTCAGCGAGGTCTTTCAAGATCCAGGCATTTCTGTGTTTCCTTTTCTTCTTAGAGATCTTCAAGTTGTTGTTTTTTTTATGTTAAGGTTAAACCTTTTTTTCATCCAAAAAAATGTCAAGGTAAAAATGGCACAAAGAAAACATTTTCATTAACTAAAACATTTTGAAAAGCTATATTTCTAAATTTAAAGGTCCAATACCATACAAAACACTTAGATTTTTTTTTTCCTCTTGGAAGAAAACATGTTCTCATGCAATAAATGCTTTCAAAATTCTTAGAAATTCATATTTAAATGAAAAGCTATGCTTTTAAAAGGAAAGGTTATTTAAGAAGGGTTTAAAGAATATTTGCATAATATATGGTCTGGAAGAGTCCTTGAAGTGGTAAAGAACTTCTACATTATTAGGTTCTTTATGAAGGATCTCTGCATTTTCCCATTCACACATAACCTGGTTCTTGATCGGAGTAAAATGGTTCTTCCTCACAGAACCTTTTGGGCACAAATATTTTTAGATTGGACCCGTTGGTGGACGTAACTCTTTAGAACAATTGAGTGGATAAATGACCTGAAATATCCACCAGTAAACTTACACACACACACATGAAGTCACACTTTCTACGTAACATCAACTGACTTTGTATTTCATTCGGCAGCTAAATAAAAGTATTGGAAACGAGCCGGGGGGTCTTGTGTTCACAGCTTGCTCGTTAATTCGAGTGTATCCTTGTGAGAAATTCGCCGAAAGTGCTCAATCTTTCTTTCAAAGCCTTCTTGGAGGACACATCATAGGAATCACCTGAGAACAGCACACAACGTGGATGGGGTTCAGATGGAAAATAGATTCTTACCTCAAGATGTGTTCTCCAAGTCTCCGCTTGGGACTCAGATGAGGCCCCTTTAATGCAGCTAATGTATGATATGGAACGTCTCTGAAATCTAAAGGGGGACCACCAGAGAGGACTTCGCCTCAGCCATCCTCTAATAGTCATTGTCCTCACTTTGGAAAGGTTTGTTTGCTTACCTTTAGTGTGTAATAATAGCACGAGACTCTGGCGAATATTATTTATCTTGATGCTCATTATTCATCTCCACAACACACCTGAGGGAGCTGCTCCACCGTGAAATGAATGCTAATGATGCAGGCAGCTCGAAAGTTCACACCAAACTTTTTATTCCCTTCTCTTTAAGGCTTTGAAAACAGTGCAAATAGCACAAAAATATCAAAGATCCCATTTTTTTATTCCCTTACCAGTCTTTGGTTTTCCAAAAAACAAATCAAGCATGTATCATAGTGAACCTCCGCTGACGTGCGCCTATTACTTCCGAATGGGACTCAGATGCAAAGTCTATTTATAGTGATGGGAAATCTTCAGTAAATACTCCTTTTTTTCCTACGGACTATTTTTATTTTCAGCCGAGGGCTACATTTCACCAGCAATTTCCCTCCGACACTGTAAAAAGCTTTCAGGGGAACGTACAGTAACCCTCTTACGGCTAATTGCTCGATTTGGGATCACAGTATTTCTGCCGTGACTCAGATCAGCTTAATTCCTGCTTAAGTCATTTTCAGTGGGGACATCAACAGACACTCGCCAGGGTTATGGATGTTTATTTAAATTCTCTTTTTTTTGCTAGACTCAAAAAAAAAAAAATGTTTTTAAGCATCTGTATTCATTGTCATTATTTTTCATTACTTTATCCAGTCAGGACACTTATGGCATTCTAGGGTCTAGTTTTGGTGGACGTGGGTGACGTGGACGTGGGTGATATTAATTTCATTTCATATCAAATCAAAAAGTCATGTCTTTAAAATAGGCAAGTATTGCTGTTGGAGTCTATTTTTATTGTCATAATACATTTTTGGTTGAAAACAAAAACTTGACGCGCCCAATAAAAAATGATCCAGTTAGTTAGGACTTCAGGAGCTGGACAGAAGCCCTCAGACTGTAGATCAAACACCAACATAGGAAGTGATCAACCACTTGTCCAATAGGTGACCTGTGCGCAGTCCTGGGTACCTCACTGACCACAAAGCTGTAGTCTAACTATGTTATACATAAGCTTTTTATGACAATAGACATTAAGCTACATAGACATTATAAAGGCTTATTCCAACAAGCGCCTATTCTTGTTAAACTATCTGGGGTGAAACTAAAGAAAGTAATGATGCTTTTAAACCTTTAAAAATATTCATCGATGTTTCTGTAAGTTGCCAGAATAGACTTATGTAGGTGTCGTGTAGCCTTATGAATGCTGCCTTGCAGTAAAGCTACCGAATTCATTTTGGAGGGCGATTGATTTCTTTGTAAAATTTCTGGTAAACAAATCATCTTTGCATGCCACTGACTGTTATATTAAGTGCAGACACAAGTAATTTGTTTTTTTTTCTGTTTGAAATGATGGCAGCCCACTGCATTGTTTTGGAGGCATGGACTGTAATTTGTGCCTGAGGTTTAAGATTAGTATACAGAGTATTGATTGACACACACCTACGTGAACAGCCTTTAGCTCTGCTCATAGAACAAGGTAGAAACTAAAGGAGTGAGATGTGCAAAATGTTTGAAGAAAACAAGGATTTAATCCTTAGAAGCTGAAAGTCATTTGCAGTGCCATTTAAATTATGTAGTTATTATGTATATTATACATAATAACGCTATTATGTAGTTAAATGAATACCAAATAAGGTAACATTTTCCAATAAGATGAGTCTTACAAACCATTTATAAATATCAGGTCATTAATTGTAGTTTGTTGATAGCTATTCAATCAAAGAAAATCAAAATTAAAATTAAGATTTATTAAATCATAAATAAGCAGTTATGAGCAAGTTATAACGGTTGTCAGGGTCACTATTTGTCAAGACCTCTAATCTTGCTAGTTGTTTAGCTTATCTTGTCCCTTTACCTGTCACTTTCATCAGGTATTTGTTAACATCTACCATTAAAGCAGCAGATCTTGCCAAATAGTGAGCCTGCATCAACATATGACACATGTTATAACTGCTTATTAATGTCTACAACCTAATTAACAACCTGATTACAAATCATTTATAAACCCTTTATAAGAGTTGGCTTATTGTAAAGTCATATCCCGAAAATGCCCTACCTTTATGATTGCAAATGATGACCAAGTTAAAGTCTCCAGCACTGTATACTGTGTGAACAGTTCAAGTCCAAACTGATCAAGTGGACCATGTCTTTATTATGGTTCTAGTGTGACTGTTTGACTGTTGAGGGGATAGAACTTGACAAACTTGGGCTTAAGTTCTGGGTGTCCTGCTTTAGGCTGGAAGGCTGGACCCTTCCTTGATAAACAAAGATAGGACTGATGACCAAGTATCTTAAGGTGAAGTGCAGGTAGGGTGTGAAAACTTTGTCACAGCAAGATTCAAGATTTACTTTATCATCTACCATGCTACATCCAAACATCCATACGGAAAGACATCACCAAATACGTAAAAGAAACGTGTAAAAGAACATCAGATTTTAAGGAGGAGGGGCTAATATAAATACTAATAATTACATTTATGGCATTTGGCAGAGACCCTAATCCAGAGTGACTTATAATCATTAGTTACAGGGACAGTGCCCCTGGAGCAACTGAGGGTTAAGTGTCTTGCTCAAGGACACAATGGTAGAAAGTGGAGGGGTTTGAACCTGCAACTTTGTGGTCACTGGGTTTTACCCACTAGGCCACTATACTGCTAACATACTGTAAGTACCACTTTCTTATGAAGCACAGTAAAATTTCGTTAAACATGGCTATGTATTGACATACCCACAATTTGACTGTATCAAAAATATTTTGCAGTAGTTTCCAGCAGCAAAATACACCCACCTGTACAAGTACTGATTGCAGCCTGTTGGGAAAGCAGAAATGCCCAAATGGATCACAAATCTAGACTGTGTGAATCTACAGTATAGGTTGGGCTAAAGGTAAATCAGCCTCATCTTTTATTATTATCTTTTATGGTCTGTTGATGGTGCTGTTCGTAAGCGCACAGGAGTCCAAAATAATCAGCTTCTAGTCATTTTTAAAAGCTTGTAAAGTAATGTAATGTGGATACCACAGATTAAACCTCCCTTTGATATTTTGCTTTGAAAGAGAGGGAAGGCTGAGACCTATTTAGCGCTTTTACACCAGCCTGTCCCGATGCAAACCATGAGATATGTGTTAACTGAAAAGGTCAGGTAAGCCTTACAGATGTACTCATAAAAATAAAGGTTCCTGGGACTTGGCTTGGATATACACTTGCATAAGAAACCTTCAACTGTGCCATTATTACATTATGTGGAAATTCTTTACATTTTAAGAGGGTTCTGTTCCCTTATCTCATTTACAAAAGTGATTCTTAGAAGTACTATCCATTAGTTGGGTAGAAGTGTTTTAGAACTGTTTGGATGAATGTGCAGGGCAATGCATCCTCACTGTTGGAAACAAAACATTCCATTTTCAATTTAGTATTTTCTTGTTTTGGGTAATTTGAAAATGACATCTGGTCTTTATAAAGTGTTAAAAGTTCACTATGCATGAACCAATAAAAACGGTCAGTCCATCATGACTTAGAACAAATAAATGACTTAGAAAAAAACATGGTCAATTTTTTTGGAGATATGAGATTTTGACAGTAATGATATAGAGAACAAGGCCAACTTTAATCAATTTGACGCAGTCAAAACAAATATATAAATAAAAATAGACAAAAACCAAACGAACAATCAGATTCTGGGACAATATCCCTTTAACCTTCTATCTTGACAATGAAACGTCCAATAAATCTCCGTTGGGTGACTTTATAAGAATTCTTGATAGGTTTAATCAGCTTTTCCAGAAGCTGCAAGGTAAGCCAAGGGTTTTATTGCCCCCATTAATATTTAGCACCTTCATAGCCCCCTTCAGCTGCTTGAAAAAGCCAGCCTTGATAATGCTGCTTTGTTGACTGATTTTCTGCACAGAAGCCTGTTTTGATAAACGTGTTGATATGTAAATTGTGTTGATAAGTCGCACACAGACACTTTAGCGATTGATCTGCCAACAGTAATGAAGAGGATTCAAACAGGCCTTTATTTGCGTGTGACGAGGTCGCCTGGTAGCAACCAAATTCTGTCAATGGTGTTTTATGTGGTGTCATATAATAGAAGATTGTGTTGCTCAAAGATTGTGTTGCTCAAACCATTCTTAGCAGTCTTGACTTGTAAACAACCCTTACTGTATACTGGAACACATACAAAAAGTTCAGATTTTTAAGATTTTGTCATTTTAAGCCCCCCTGATGAGCAGAATAGGTTAATTTATTCTGTAGGCCAAGCATTATTGCTCATAGACTCCCTTCTTGGCAACCGGGCCACAGGGAGAAAAGTGATGATCAGTCCGAGAGGATTACTCCCCATAGGCCGCATACAGATCATTGTTTGTGTGCCGGCTCTTGCCTCATAAAACCGCATTAAAGAAAATAAATGAGTGTTATGCAGTCTGGAAATTTCCGCCAAACACATATTGTTGCCAAACAGGAGCTACTTGATGAAGGGGCAGATTGACAGAAATTGAGGCCGTTGTATCATATCCATGAAACTCATTTCTGCTTTTGTTTGTTTATTTATTATTGAATTTTGTAAAAAATTGGAAAACGCCAGCTACACTGTGTGCACATCTCCTGATGGATGGATGAGAAGAAATGGTCGTAACTGATTCGGAATGAAATGTTTCGTAATTGACATTAAAGGGCATTCGTGTCATGGAAACCTGAACTTTCTTCAATTTCTTGAAGGTCTGTGCAATTCTCATGTCTGTGCAAGCTAAATATTAAAACCAAGTTGCAAAAATGGCCAGTTTCGAAAGCTTGGTTTTGTGATGTCACAAAAACCAATGCCACTTGTTTTGCCTACAGCAGTTTAGCTCCGCCCTGATGTGCAATACAGAGCAAAACAAAGGTATGGTAAGCAAAAACTGTCTTTAAATTCCTTTTGAAGAACATAACATATGCGGTAGTCTGTGTTGCTTTTCTTTATGAAACTCCAGGACAGATGTGCACCACATCTGCTGAGGTAGCACTTTTACAACGCCTGCCTGTTCATTCGGAGTATATAGACTGAACATAAGTGGCCTTTCTTCAGGCCAGTTTTTTTTGGTGCTGTCAGCTTAGGGAGCTTCTTTTGTTCTGAAAGCATGACGGAGCAGCTGCAGGTTCAAGTGCAAGTAATGAATTTCAGCCTGACTTCCAGCATGAGAAGCTCAAACACTGATGTCAGACTTCATAAGAAGGGGAATTTCTTTGAGATGGATGCCAAAATACTACAAATGTTCTTTCCAGGGATGATGAGGCCGGAGACACTTCAGCATGTCAGGGGTGTGATGTGTCTACATAGCAGTACATCACCAGGAAGAGCATAAAATAAAAATGCCTGCTGACAGTGCTGTGGTGTGTTTCAGTAGTACTCCATCAGTCCAGTGAGCTCACTGCTCCACAGCCCAATACTGGGGGGAGGCTTTATAGTCTTCTATCCAATGCTTAGGCTCAAGTGCAGCAAAACGTTCCATTCTATTGGTCACTGTGTTTCTATGGAGGTTATAAAAGCTGAGTATGTGCAACTGAACTGTACTCCAGCTGGTGGCCTAGTGGTTAGGGAGTTGCCCCTACAGTCACATGGTTGGGGATTTGAATCCCAGGACTGCTAGTGGCACCACTGAGGTACCCTTGAACAAGCTATCATGCCCCCACAGTGCTACCCAGGCACTGTATTCCAGGCTGCTCATTGCTTCACTTGGTCAATGGGTTAAATATAGAGAAAGAATTTCACACTGTTCACACTGTGTGCTGTGATGTGGTGTATTTAAGCGTGACAAAAACGGGCACTTTTGTAAATTTACCGTCCGTAGGACTAATAAGATGAGATAAGATAACCATTTAATAGTCCCACAAATGGGAAATTTGCATTTTCACGACAGCAAGTGGACAGAACAAAAGAGCAGCAAAAACAATAGAATATAAGCTACAACACAAAAGGATAATAGAAAAAGTACACTATACTGTACAAATAATACTAAAACATAAATATAGAAGTTTGTGTGCATGCAAATATATATATATATATATAAACCTATATAAGTTTATGTATGTACAAATTGGATATATCTACAGGTACGCATTGGGGTGTTCTCAGTTGCTTGGTAGCAGCAGACGTTAACAAAATCAGTAATAATGCCTCAGACAAATTGCACATTGCACACAGTAATATTTTTTATATTGAATAAAGGGTTGTCTTATCTTATCTCATTCATTAATTAGAAGGGATATCTGGATACTTTTGGACAGAAAGTGGACACTTTTAGGCCTGGGTTCTAAAGAGATAGCTGCAACCTTCATGCAAGTTGCTATTTCCATGCAATTTTGCAATCATTAGGCATTATGTCTGTTTTTCAGCTTCTTTTCACTCAATTTCTATTTTTCTTTCCATGGACAAAGCATGAAAGAGAAAGAAAAAATGGAACAGTTCACTTTGCTAATGAGGCAGAGGACCACAAACAAGGTCACCTCAACACTTACAGTCCCCAAACACATTTCAGCATCGTGCATCGTTGAGGAATCATCTGCAATGTATACTTATAGACATCTACATCCACACCCATAATAAAGTCCCTACCCTTTCGGCAGATTTTCCATCTGCTTCAGCAAAAGTTATTTTGTCCATCACCTCGCTGTAGGTGAGCTTCTTTTTAAGGGCTGGTGTTAGCAGTGCAGAGTCAGGGTTCTAGGAACCGTAGAAATAATCTGGTCTGAAAGTATTAAAAGTTCGACTTTATGCATGTGGCTCTGAAGGTGACCGTTCCTCGGTCTGGCCACAGAAACGTATGTTGCCACATATTGCTGTATTTTTATTCATTAACTAACAGATGGCCGCATTTTGGCGGCCCTCGCTGCTTGTTCTTATTGAGTTATGGAGCTGATTTTCAGGAAATGTGTGGGGTTTGGTTTGTAGAGGAGAATGGGGCGCAATATTACACACTTTGTACTTTGCTCAATAATTTTCAGATTATTTTAGCAAGATTAAAGACATCTCACAAACTTCATTTCCGGCACTACAGTCACTGTTTGTCAGTTCAGCTGAACGTGGCACAAATGCCAAACTTGCCTCCACAGCCAGAGTTAATAGTAATGGTCTGAGGGGACTGATGTAAATAGTTTGGGTAAATTTATGCTTTTATGTCTTTTCAACACAAATACACAACAAAATAGGATCAAAATCAGTGAAATGATTAGTGAAACGACACTGTACCAAGCATGGACATGTTTGACTTTTCAATGAAAGTACATTTGAATTTGTATATAAATCTGTAAATAAAAAGCAGATTTAAAAAAAATCTTTATGTGAGGAAATGTGGATACCTCCCATTATTTCTCTTTTGAGGACTCCTGTCAAAATGCCCATTTTGTTGATTTTTGAAGTGGAAACAATAAAAGTAATATATTTTATACATAGAAAATACCTTGCTGAGGGTACCTCAGAGGTGCTTAGCGGTCTTGAGCTTCAAACCCACGACTTCCTGATCACAGGACGAACACCCTAACCCCCAGCTGACGGGTATGTTATTGTTTAACTTTACCATGTGTCCCAATTCCAGGTGAGTTTGTTGTTACTTTGGACTTATCCCTGCCCCTTTCTTGCCATATTCTCCTGTGTCTTGTCCTCGTCTTCTCCTCTGCCCGGGTCTTTCCTTTGTTCAGTCGGTTTATATTCACCCTTGTGTCTCAGTTAATAGTAATGGACTGAGGGAGCTGATGTAACTATTCTAGGTCAATTTATGTATGTATGTCTTTTCAACGCAAATACACAACAATATAGGATCAAAACAATTATGATTAGTGAAAAGAGACTGACTTAAGCATTGAGATTTCTGACCAAATTAGAACAGCAAATATCAGCATGACAAAATGGAAGTGCATATAAATCTGTGAATAAAATGTAGAATAAAAAAAAACAAAAAACTTGTCCTCGTCTTGTCCTCTGCCCAGGTCATTCCTTTGTCCAGTCAGTTCATGCTCAACCTCGTGTCTCAGTTAGTCATTGTGGAATCTCTGTGAGTACTCTTTGGTTTCCTTATTTAAACCTTTGTATTGTATTGTATTTCTGTCTTACCCTTGGGCTTGTTGCTGTTCTGCTTCTCTTCTTTGTTATTATTAAATTTTAAACTCGCAAATCCATCCTGCCTCCAAACCATTCATTTTAAGTTGGGGGGGGGGGGGGGGGGAGGGGGGGGGGGGGGGGGGGGGGGGGGGGGGGGGGGGGGGGGGGGGGGGGGGGGGG
>JBBJLS010000041.1:26372568-26383531 GCA_037577275.1 Bryconaethiops microstoma | reverse complement strand
TACATTTTAAACTCGCAAATTCACCCTGCCTCCAAACCATTCCTTTTAACTTCAACCCCCCCCCCCCCCCCCCCCCCAAAAAAAAAAAAAACTGGGACTAATTTAAAAATGCTAAACAACCAGCCAACCAAACCAAACTAACAAATAACAAAAAAAAAACAACAGTTATTCCTAAATTAACTTTAAAGCTATGTTTTGTCTGGCCAACTTCACGAAATAAAAATCTAAGTAAATCTAAGTACAACTGTGTGTTTGTTTGTTTGTTTTTTGTTTTTTTTTATTTGTTGCATTTTTCATACTGTTCCAACTTTTTCTGACTTGGGGTTGTAAACCTAAATGTTAGGAATACTGGCATTTGCAGTGTTGTGCAGAGGCAGTGTTAATGCTCTCATAATGTAAGTAAATACAAACCTCCTGTTGCAACATGCAGTACAGTTCGGTCAGATAAGTCTTGTTGGTACAACAGCCGTTCATGCTGTAATACATACGTAGTTACATGAAAATACATGAGTAAAATAAGTAACACGTATCTAATTACACGAATTACTGTGCTGTAGTTGCATAGTTACTCAAATCACTAAAAAGACTTACTACAGTGGGACCCAGGTCTTCATACAGGGTGGGTCGGGTATCTGTGGGCACATCAAGAAACTTCTTAATTCCAATGTCAGCTGCTGCTTATTGGTACATTCTGAAATAAGTAACGTGCCGTTGTGTAAAATTGTACAAAAAATCTATTTTTGTTGTCTTTTCATATCGTTTGAAAACACCAGTGGCTGCTTATTTTGCACGAACAATTCTCGATGAATGGACCGACACAAATAGGTCCATTCATGAAAAAATCCTGTTAAAAACATTTTTTCCTTCTTCTATAAAGTTGCCACTTTACAGACACAGCATTTTGTTATGACTATAAATAGGTGCTTTCAAAAGCACTTTTACTGGGGAACTGTATAAAATAATGCCTTTATTGTTCAGGGCCAAAACCTCATTTTGAGGCACTGTTTAGTAAGCTCTGAGTTGGTGGAAGTGGAAGTTGGTGTAGAGCTCAATATGAAGCCTCTGTCACACGCAGCTGCTGAGCCGTTCTGAGGTGTTAAAAATCACAGCTAATGTCAGTTTCTAATGAGCATCTAGGTTTCTGGAGAAATAAGGGAGTTAGTCAGCATAACAAAGTCTATCCTTCTTAAACTTCAGACTTATTATTCAGTAAAAGGAGAATTCTGTCAATTAAAAAAATCTGGAGTCAAATGTATAGACTTCTTTACAGTGGTGGTGATAGGAACCCAAAAATCCCATTTTATTTACTATTTTAACGCACAAACGAACCTACATATAGTTTTAAAATGCCATATGTTGAAGAGGGAAAAATAGTATCAAAAACTGAAACAAATACGTTTTCTTTGGGGACTGTTTTCGGGTTCCAAAACCTTTTCTCAAACTCTCACCCATCAAGCAATATATTAGTAATATTTTCATGTGATAACTTAATGTAAGGTAGGTTGTAGGGATTTAACACTCTTTAGCCATTTGCTTCCATTCACCACCGCTGTGAACGATTCTCAACTGCATCTAAAATTTGCATTGAACATCTATTTTCTTTTTGCATAACCAAACTGTTCACACACAAAATTATTCATAGCATTTCGGTTGTAATCTAATGAAGATCTAATGAAAATAATCGCCTTGTACTTATAAGCATGTTTCAATTAGCTACTATAAATACTTTATATCAAATTACAATATGCTTTTGTTATTACTGGTGTTAAATTTAACCCACCAGGCCTTGATAGGATCAAGTGCAAACCATATAAAATACACATAGACTCCTGCGCTGATGAGCATCACACTGAATGGTGGGAGGGGATGGTGGACCATCCTACATGCTCAAATTACCAAGGTTATGACACATTTTATAGTGTGTGTATATATATATACACGGTTAAAATTTTTAATCGTGATTAATCACATGGTTGC
Organism: Bryconaethiops microstoma; assembly: GCA_037577275.1. Taxonomy (NCBI): domain Eukaryota; kingdom Metazoa; phylum Chordata; class Actinopteri; order Characiformes; family Alestidae; genus Bryconaethiops; species Bryconaethiops microstoma. Next base: position 26,381,554 of record JBBJLS010000041.1, on the reverse strand, counting down.
TTTATGAGCAAAAGTGCAATAACATTTGGTTTGCAGACACTTTAAACAAATAAGAAGCTTTTTAACAGCAGATTTTCCTTTAACACAGTTACACAGCTGCAGTTCAAACATTACTATAAATCTCAATTTAAACATAAATGTAATCAAATCAAATTAAACCAAAGTTATTTGCCACTACAGGGTTCACGTTTGATCTGGTTTGTTATAGAAAAAAAAGTGCAGAGCATGGGGAGCAGAAAGATTAAAACCACGTTAACATGCGATAAAATAATTGTCAGCATTGCCAAGCACTAATATATATATATATATAAAGTATGTATGTATGTGTATATATATATATATATATATATATATATATTTATTTATTTTATTATTTATTTTTTTTCCACAGAAGCAGCATTGCTTTTCAAACTGCTGCCAACTCAATGTCACTGGAAAGCTCAACATGCTTGGAGGAGAACACTAACTTGCAATTCTGCTACATCAGCTAACAGACACCTGCGCTGGTGAGCATCACACTGAATGGTGGGAGGGGATGGTGGACCATCCTAGATGCTCACATTACTAAGGTTATGTCACATTTTATATTTTATAGTGTATTGCTTTCCATGCAATGATATTTGCCTCATACACATAACGCACATTTGAGAGATGAAACACCTTTCATGAGGTCAAGAGCTGGCACATACAAGAATGTCCTTTACTGCCTACTCTCTGCTGTAAAGCAGCCCTTAAAATAAAAGCTGCACAAGCATTTCATTCATCTAGGAGTGAGGCTATGTGGATATGTTTTATATATACATGCATGGCCTCAACCACCACATCAGTTGCACCACTGTATCTTTTTGTGATTTTCATCCACTGGGCACATACAGCTTCTGTTGTATGGCAGGAAAAAAAATCACAGCAGAGACATTTCACATGATCTTCATATATACACAGCTTTTGAAATGCTCTAACAACTCTGAAATACCATTGGGGGGAGTGTTGGGGAGGGGATGTGCATGCTGGTCAATATTAAAATTCTTCCTCATTACGTGCTGTTTCTGAGCACAAACACAATAAGGCTATTGCACATAAATATGGATTTTATTATTCAAGCATCTGAATCCCGCTCACAGTAGAAATACCTGTGTCAGTGAGGCTGTGACAGTTCGGGCGGCATTCCGAGCTGCCAGATATTAAAATGAATGAGTCCTTTGCCATGCGGTTTGCATAAAAATGACTCTGAGCATCAGACAAAATAAGAAAGGAAAGCAAGCACATTGACAATCTGCTGTTGACTCTGGCGCAAACGCCTGTTATGCATGAATATCTGAAGAGGCCTCTCAGCTAGACATAAAATGTAAGTAAAAAATCATTCAAAGGTTACCTAGCTTTTTAACATCTGAGCTCGAACGTCGCTCTCTCCTGATTTTCAAGCCTGAAACAGGATTCTGTTGAATGCTTTGGCCCATTTTCCACCCCTTCTTTCAACACAACATAACATGATTTGAAATTAGAATTGCACTTCAGATAATCGGCCAAAACACTGGCCTTGCTGGTGCCTCTGAAATCAGAAGGTTGTGGGTTCGAATCCCAAGACTGCTATTGTCATCTCTGAGGTACCCTTGAGTAAGATACCGTCCCCACACACTGCTCTTTGGGCACCCCTCATTGGTGGTAGCCCCCTGCTTCACTTGGTGAATGGGTTAAATGCAGAGAAAGAATTTCACACTGTTCACACTGTGCTGTGGTGTGTTTACGCGTGACTTTAAAGGAAAACGTATCCCTACTTATCCTAATGTTGTTTATATCACCCCAAAACAGCCCCAACCTGTCGAGGCGCAAGACATTAGCAGTAGATCCTTGAGATCTTGCAAGTTGTGAGGTGAGGCCTCCATGGATCAGACAAGGTTGTATCCCACAAATGCTTGAACTATTTCTCATGTTCCTCAAACCGTTGCAGCACTATGTTTTCAATGTGGCAGGACATATCCTGCTAAAAGAGGCCACCATTAGGGAATACTGTTGTCGTGAAGGAGTGCACACATCATACTCAGGAATGGCAGAACGATTTGAGACATACTGTAGCAGCTCTTCTGAGGGATCGGAATAGATGGGCCAGCCTTCACTGCCTCAGTGAGTCTTGAGGACCCTTGACTGTGTTGCTTGGTAGGTACTAAGCACTAAATAAGAGACCTTCAAATTTCAACACCCTGCAAGACCTGCTGTTTAGAAGATACTCAATATCACTCAGTTGCTTTCGGGAACTGACTGTATCCTCATTGGTAATATATCCCTTTTCTTGACAGGTGCCATTGTAACAAGATAATCAATGAAATTCTCTTCACCTGTCAATCAGCGGTTTTAAAGTTCTGGCTAGTCGGTGTATATATTTTATATACAGTTTGTCTTTAGGCTGAACGGGATTTTTGCCAGTGTTCTGTCAAGCTTGCCCCAACTTGCACTTTAAGTAGCTATACAAGCATGCATTTGTGGGCAGAGCATGGATCAATTGTAATGGGGTAATATACTGTAGAATGATGACACTGTCCTCTTTGAAGCCTCTCCTTGATTTAGCATTCGCACTGCACTCAGGTAAACTCTGCTTAAGTATGTCTTGGTGCTGGTGTCCCAGGGGACAGTGGAGCTGGCTGTACTGTAATTGATTCTCTGCTCAATGCTGACACTTGGAGACAAGCAGAAGCTTCTGTGGGTGTCCTTGTCCAAGTTGAGCTACAATTCGGGGGTTTTTTGAGCCGTGCTCTGCATCCCGCACCCTTGCTGTGGGGAAATTAACTTCAAATCGAAATCCCTGGCCCTCCCTCAAGCTGGAGGAACGAGTGGAGAGAAAAATCAACTGCCGTAAACCTGTGGGAGGGCCTCAGAGAGCATGATTGATGCATTCCGTGTACACCACTGCCGCTAATTTATTTCCCGTTGCTTCAAAGATCTGCAATTATCTCGTATTGAGTGGCCGAGAAGTCCGAGTCCTCACAGGGTCACTGAAGTCTCCTTGAGGCTCAGCAAGAGCAGCTTTTTTCTGAAAACAAGAGCCCACACTGAATACACTCGATTACACGCATGTTAATGTGTTATTTTATTGGAAGTGAAACAGGTGCGTGCGATTAGTGGCCAATTGTAAACAGTAAAGAGATTGAAGTGACCCAGGGTCTGGGCCCTAATTTGCAATAAGCCGTTTTGTGAAAATGTCTGTTGTGAAAATGAAACTTGACTTGCCACAATAAGGCCTGACGGCAAACGTTTAGCCAAAAAAGTTGTGTGCAAAGGTTTTGGCACCTGTGTTGAAATGACAGTTTGCTGATTCAAAATGAATTATGATAACAAATTCTGGTACATTTCAATTGTAGACTAGTTTATTGTTGTGTGAGCCATAAATAATCATAGTACAATAAACTGCAAAAACATGACAATCTGCATTTTAAAACTTATATTGAGAATACTTACCCATTCTCACCTTGGGAATCAAAGCAAGCTATATTTGCATTTCACTAAACTTTAAATTACATATATATACGAGCACCATTTCTATCAAAGCTGACAATCATAGACTATCACTTTCCAGACTTGACAGTGAGTGAAATTACTGTTAATTAAAAGAAAACGGCCTTGCTTTGTTTCCATACTTGCAGTTTAATGGCTGGTGTTTAACAGAATGAACAGTTCTTTGTCAGTAATCACACCTGTGTAATGAAGACATTAAATTCAATAAGCTATAATTTTGACACTTTGGCTGTGAAAAGTCGGCGTGGGTTATAATATACGACAGATCTAATATATCAATGCCCTCCACAAAGCAAAGTGAAGTCAATCCTAGAGCGCTTTCTGATTGGCAGAGGAAGTTCTTGTTCACAGGGAAGTGCTGTGCTGTCTGAAGCTGTGTGCTCTTCCACCCAGTTCCATCACCCCGCGTGTCCCCTGGGGTACAGCTCTTAATTAGGCTCCTTTCGGGTACAGGGCCGGGGTGAGGCTCGGCCTGGTGTGATGCCGAGATGTCAGCTCCGTTCTTCTCTCTCTCTCTCTCTTGGTGAGACAAAGCAGGAGTCTCACTCCCTCTCCTTTTCTTTTTCTCACACTCCGACTCGGTGCGTTCAGCGCTGCAACCTCTGCTCATTAAAAGCTAATTAGCCTTATTAGCATTTTAGGCTGTTGTTTTCATCTTGGCATCTCTGCGAGCAGAAGAGGTGCAATGATGTTCAGACTGGGTAAACTTAATTGGGCTTGAGTTAATGAGAAGAGGAATGGCCGTTTTAGTTCTTTTATTTTTTTTTGTTGTTGCCTAAAATACAGTCCACTTACCTTGTGCGGGCCTCAGATTGATGTTTTTTTGAGTTCGTTTGATTGTCTTGTAGCTTTTGCGCCTTATATCTTCTAGAATAAAGCAGTGGTTACAACCCAATTACAAGAGCAACCCACTGAGTTTCACCAGGAGATGATGCACCACCTTACGGCTGAGATGCAGCCGCCGGAACTGATCACAGGCATTATAGGCAATGCTTGTGATTTCACCAGATGCACCCGCAGCTGGTTTCAGAAGCATCCCAGAAGCGGATGCTCCACTCCAGTCCACTAAGAATTTGAGGCAGGTCTGTTTTTGACAGAAGATGCAAGTGTTCTCCTGTAAACAGGCACTGTATGTTAAATATACCAAATAATAAACACAATTAAGACAAAACACAAGCAAAATGCTTCAGGACCACTCCCAGTGAGGGTACTGTATAATGCCTCACGGTGGACAAAAAAAAACCTGCTCCTGATGGAACCCCAGGATGACAGTGTACTAGAACTGGAATGTGTCATATATGACTGGTCAATAACCGCATTTACACTAAAACTGGTCAACTCTTGGAACGCGAGAGGCAAGGATCCGTGACAGAAGTGCAACAAATGGTACACTGTTGCCATATGGCAAAACAACTTATATGGAAGTCTCTCGGTTTGTGTTGATGCTCAAGGTGTCAGATGTCATGTTGAGCTTACTATGTCGTGTAGAACCAAAGTTATTGTAATTTAAAAACATGTAATAATAATAACCACTACTGGGGTTTTAAAAATGGTGTGACACACAAATGCCCATAAAAAACAAAAATGAACAAATGTCTTTTATTTTACGTCTTAGAAACAAACAGAAAAAACACAAGATATTTGAACACGGGAGGACTTTCAGGATGGTCTCCACCCACAAGTTGGTGGGGAAACTCACAGAGGAAGGGGGTCCGGAGAGAAAGAGTAGCAAATGGCGAGCATGTACGAGAGCAAACACCGGTTTTAGACTGTTTTACATTGGTTTTATTTGATTAAAATTTATAAAATGAGTTCTGAGAACTTTCTTATTATACATGGGTTCTTCACACTCCATATGACATAAACAATAACGGTCCTTTAGGGAACTAAAATGATTCTTCTGTGTCATCTTTTGAAGAGTGTCCCTCTCAATGGCTCTTCCTCACGCTCTTAGAGAGTTTGTCACTGCTACTAGTCAGTGCTAAATAGGGAGCTGGACCTGCATACAGATTTGATCTTTCATAAAAGGTGCTACGCAAATAATACGGAATTGAACTGAATAAGACTACTCAGGTTCCTTTTTTTTGTTGAGTGGGTATTTTTGTGAAATACGGATGATACTGCAATTCTAAATGGACAAAACTGAATGCAGTAGGGATCTGACCAACTCAAGGGTTCTTCCAATAACATGATGTGCAGGTTCTTTAAAAAAGGCTTTTCACACAAACTGGTTGTTTGAAGAACCACCTGTTTCGAGGTTTTTCATGGAACCAAAAATCCTAATGGTAAAGTGTGTAAAGATCTGGAGAACCTCCTAATAGTATGGGGAACATTCAGGATGTTAGATTTGAGAGCATAGGAGAGAAGAAACTCAGTATAGATGGACTGGAGGATTAGAACAGAAAGAGAAAAAGAGTTGGAAGTCATGAAGCTTTTTATAAATCATGTCAGAAACTGGAAAGCATGAAACTGGAAAGCTCAGCTTCTCCACAGTGTCCAGATTTTGATCACAGTAGGAGGTGGGTGACATCCACATGCAAAGTAGTCAAACAGGTCCAGAGGTTTTGGAACCAGAACAGCAGGCAGTGCTGCAGTCAGTGGGCCATGCTGTGTTTGATAGAACCATGTGTTGCAACAGTGTTCCTTAACTCCAGCAGCTAATTATCAGGCCCCCAAAGAAGAGGCTCAGGTGTGCTGGAAAGCAGTTAAACTGCACAGAGCTGTTGCTCCCAGGACTGGCATTCAGAAACACCAGATTTGAGCAACAGAGCAGCCCAGGAGCTGGAGGCATTTCAGAATGGCAGCATAAACTTCCAGCTGCTTTATTGCTCCATATATATATATTGGCGCCATTAACTAGCAACGCCATGTGGACCAAATGATCGCTGAACAAACCATGAGATAGCAATAATGCACCAATATAGTGCCGGCCATATATAAAGCATATGGCCCAGCAGGACGTGACCTTTAAATGACTACTTACAATAAGGCCAATTTCACCTTGAAAGCAAAATTACTATGGTGGTGAATTCAACATTTTCCAAAACGATACGACGACATACGTCGAGCCCCCGCTCCTTTTGTGTCTGGAAAACTGAGATGGATGAGCTTCAGAAGCATTGACTGGAACGACACATCCCTTTGCACCGCAGTGGCGCATTGTAGCGCTTGTCAAAATTTGCAGAGCAAATAAGCAATATGAATAGAGCTTTGTTACAGCATCAGTACATCTTCATAAAGCTGACATATTTATATTTTGGCGGTTGACACTCTGTAATCAAAAGCGCAGGTTTTCTGCTTTGATTATTTCCTTATCGGGAGCTGCAGCTTGAGAAGAGATGAATCCTACCGAACCGCGGATGCGATGCTAGCAATCCAGGCCAGATTAGAGCCTAATGATTTCATGCCAGATTATGTTTGTCCATTGCAGAATGAAGCCATTTGCAAAATTCACATCAAATATAAATACACACAGCCAGGTATGGCCCATGAATTAAGCATCAGGTAATAAAATATAAGATCCTAGCAGGATTTATACCATGATGTACCATGAACATATAGAACGTGCATGTTTCATGACAGGTGAAAGTCAATGCTCCTGATAAAACTGGATATAGAAGACCTCCGCCAATGAATGGAGAGGAAACAACAGTCTCCTAAAAAGATGGCACAGAACCGTTTTAAGTGGCCTAAAGAAACGTGTAGTATGAAGGTTCTTAACCAGTTTAAAGGTTCTTCCAGGAATATTTTGTGGAGGTTCTTTAAAAAAAGGTTCTTCATGTTCATACGTTTAAAAAAAGATTTTTTGATTAACCTTCCCTTTAAAGATTCTTTAGGGAAGCAAAAGTCAAAACAGTAACATTCTGTAAGAATCTCGCTTTCCTGTTGAATGGGTTTATTAACAATCGCTCTGTGAATAATCTCACTGTCTGAATAATGTCTGCACTATATGTGCTGACCCAATTAGGGTGGAAAAATTCAAATTAAATACTTAAAAAAGAAAACATTTGTAGATTCTCCACCCTGTTGAAGGGAAGCAATGCAGTAAGTCAACATATGAAAGAAAGTATGAAAAATGAGAGCAAAAAAGAGCCTGTGCCAAGCTTGTGTCCACTCTTATCTATAGAAAACAAAAGGTATGAACATTATTTAGAACATTTCTCCTCTTCACAAGTTTGAGATCCGTTTTAAAATATCCAGGATATTGGCTACTGCTATGCCTCTTGTAGTCTGAAGCAGAACCGTTTGCAATCCTGATTCGAAAGCTACTTCTGGCTCCAAATGGTACATTAAAATTGTCCTTTGTCAAGGAGAAATAGTCTGAAATGACAATGACAAAGATTTTGATGTGTAAAATTGGTGACCTTTCTATCTATTAAGTGGCTCTTTAGGGAACCAAAAGTGTTCTTTTATGGGATCACAAAGATCCCTTTCTGGTACCTTTATTACTGAGAGTGTATGAGCCCCTGAGTACCTCCAACACTTCAGTCTCTCTTTTAAAAACTTACTTTTTTACGGGCTTACCTTCAGTTTTGACACCTTCACCTTCCTAGTATCTTTTTTCTCCTAACCGTAAAGCGACCTTGCATTTGAGAAAGGCACTGCAGAAGTGGATGGACTTATCAAGACCCTCTCACTGGACCTTAGCTGAGTTGTGGTGCATCACGTTGTGAATTTATTCCCCTTGACAGTGGACTGGTGGGCTCCTTCGCACTCCTGTTGGTGTTGATTATTAGCCTTCTTGCAAACCGTCAATTAATCCACTTAAGGGTGGTGCTGAGTTGGAGTGGGACAGTCCAGCGCGAAGCCCACACGAGCTCATTGGTATTCCACTCGGTCTCCGCTGTGTGTATGGAGACTTAATTTGTTACATATGTCATGTTCCTCGCGCAATCCTGGTGTGCATTATAACCGGCTCCGCTGGGACCCCCTTCCCCCTCAGACTGCTCCAGGGCTGCTTCCCATCTCCCCGGAGAGCCAGCCAGGAGCGATGGGAGGAAGAATTAAGAAATTAAAATGATTTACTGCTCTGGAGGATTAGCAGACTCGAGTCTGGCATGGCTTGAGTGTGTGACGATCCTGGCCCAGCTGAATTGCACTTTCTCAATGCACGAGCTCCGATAAATAATCAAAACAACAACACCGCAAGCAAATTTGTGCACTTTTGGTACGATATTAAATTTTGTTGGGAAGGTGAACTTGAGGAGCCCCTGAGAGGAAGAAGAGAAAGAGACAAAGGCAAGGCGGGAGAAAAACAGGACGCTGGCACAAATATAACCATCAGTAAAGATTTTCTCCATGAACAGTTTCCAAGAGTGCAGTCTGGGTCAAGCAATATATTCCTTCCCTAGTGGCTCTCAAAAAAAGACAGAAAGTAGGTGACAATGTGGTAGAGATGGGACACAGTATCTATCTATCTATCTATCTATCTATCTATCTATCTATCTATCTATCTATCTATCTATCTATCTATCTATCT
>JBBJLS010000041.1:26361320-26371556 GCA_037577275.1 Bryconaethiops microstoma | reverse complement strand
ATCTATCTATCTATCTATCTATCTATCTATCTATCTATCTATCTATCTATCATCTATCTATCTATCTATCTATCTATATTATCTCACACTGTTTTATAGCTGTAAGTATCTACTGATCTACTGTCCATCTCGTACATTCATCCATCCATCCATCTATTTCACAAATGTCATAATAGAGAGCGGCTACTGTTTTTAGATGTACAAAAATTAATCAATCACACAATGCTGATCATTAATTTTTTGTTAGGTCTCCTGTGAATGCCATTCAGTGCAATCTGCTGAGAATGTCAAAAGTATTGTTTAAAAGGCATTAAAAAGGTCAAATTCAATTGCTACAATTGAGGATTTTGTCTTATTTTGGTTGATTTGGAGGTTTATAGAAACCAACAAAACTAGTACTTCTTCTAGCTACTACTTCTTCTAATAATTATTATTCTTCCACATAAGTTCTTTTGTAGATTTAATTGTAAATCTAATTGATTTAAACCCTTTGTCATGGGTGGGTAGTTACAAACAATATTGGTTGTAATACTCTCAGGCCAGGCCTCCTGCTCTCTCTCTCTCTGTCTCTCTCTTTCTCTGTCTCTCTCTCTGTCTCTCTCTTTCTCTCAATCCTTCTCAGGTTAGATGAAGTGCTCTAACTCATCAGTGTCCAATCTGTCCTCAGCGGTTGAGATGCGAACTTGTCCTCCTCGGCCTGTGCTGTGGCTTGATTGACACCTTTTGCTTGGCCCTGATTGATCGATCGCTTTCAGCAGTGAATCAGAGTGGGGGGCCGGAGCGGAGGTGGCTGTGGGCAGGGCTGGGACACAAAGGCAGCGTGTGTGTCGGCGCTGGCGTCTCTGATTATCCTCTCCTGCTCCTTCTCCCCGGAGACTCTGCCTAAGTGACAACCCCACAATGAGGCGCCTGATGTCCGGTGGCTCTAAAAATGGTGGGAGGTGTTCCCATCAGACTGACCGAGCCTCCGTGAGGAATTGGCTTTGGTGGGAGTTCTGTCGTGTTGTCCCCCTTTTCTTCCCAGCACCTCATTTTAAATCATTCACATTGTCTACTGTGCTGAAAAAGGAAATGGAAAATAACACAAAAGCTTCATGCAATTCCAGTTTATTATGGTGTCCTTTGCGTAATGATTCATAAACAATCGCCTCATTTTTATGCAGTAAACACATGTTTTAAAAGACAGAATTTGAAATAGACAACATTTTACAAGACAGGAATGGACAATTGTTTAAAACAGATTTTGACATGATTAAAAACGCAAAATGTTATAAACCTAGATTTTCAAGTGGAAAAGGATGGACCACAATTTGACATGGACAAGGACATTGTTTCAAAAACAGAATTTTACAACAGCAAGCAGACACTGTTGACACGATCATGCCTAAATCACTTCCACTGCATTTCCATTTCTCATTATTGCTTTATAATCTTTAATCGCAAATGCAATTGTGACAGCCATGCAACCCCCTGAAGAAAATACAGTAATGAAAACGAGGGCTTAGGCAACACCTGCGGATGCCGTGAGCAGTGCTGATGCACGGCTCTTATTAAACACGATATCATTGACCTTTACATGTGCCTAGACATTTCCTGAGGCAATCGGAAGGAAAGGCCACAGCTGAGAGGGAGCACTTGCCCAGCATGGGGGGGGTGTGTGTGCGACCCAGCTGGTGGTTGGGGTGTGGAGGAGCCTTTAAATGCTTCTTTAAACTTGCCACTTACGACGTGAGCTGCAGTCGTGCTTACTGAACCAAGCTGTGGGGGGAAAAAAGCCGAGCTCAGGCTGCTGCTCTTATAACTGTGGATCCTGAAATGCTGGAAAAGCAGATTGAAGTTCAGTTCCCATGTGAACAGCAGCTGCAGCAAAACAAAAGCATGGTAATTAATAATCTAGTGCTTGTGGGTAACCGTGGAAATAGAACAAGTACAACGGATGTGGAATTGTCATGCTGTGTAATGAGCCAACACACTGTAGGCCTATATGTGACCTCTTATAAATGCTGCATTTCAGAGCTACGTAAGTTAACCAGTAATACAGTACTGAGAATCTGAAGGTCTGAATCCCCTTTCAGTCAGTATTTAGTAAAACCACTTTTGTTCAACAGTCTTTGTTCAGCACTTTAATCCACATATTATGTTCAGCACAGTGCTTCTATTCAGAAATATTCATGGGTCATCTTGCAGACACAGCATGTTTGAGATCTGAACACGGTTTAAGGTTGATGTTGATCTATGGTTTTGGTCATTTGTGTATCTGACCTTTTTTCGTCCTCAGACTGTGGGACATTGGCTTCAAAGATTTGTTGATATGTAGTAGGATCCTTTCTTCCCTCTTTTTTCCCTTGACATTTCCTGCGCCACTGATTCCACATACCCCCAAACACAGGGCGTTTCTCAATCTGTGTTCTTTTCTGTACTTGCGTTCTCATGGACTTCTCATGTGAAACGTCACCAGCTGCAGCCCAAGTCTGGTTTCGACTCCAAGGTCGTCTCTAACCACGTACACGTCAAATACTCAGAAATGTCTTCTTTGAGAATGCATAAGGAAGACACTTACACTATATGGGCAAAAGTATTGGGACGCCTGATCATGGCACCAACAAAGACTTTAAGGACATTGCATTCAGATACATAGACTTTAATATCCCCCTCTACAGCTATAACAGCTTCCACTCTACTTGGAAGGCTTTCCACAAGATTTTGGAGTTTCTGTGGGAATTTGTACCCATTCATTCTGTGGAGCATTTATGAGGTCGAGTACTGTTCTAAATGACGACCACCTGATCTATTCGACAAGTTTTCTTGAGGTAGTATTCCGCCTTTTTGCACTCCTCATTCAGCAACACATACCACTTCCACCTACCAACTTGCCTTTGAAACTTTTAGAGGCACACAACATTTTTAATTTTATAACATTGTAATTAATATTTTATACATTTTAACTATTTCTTTCATTAATAATACATTTGTATTATGGTGTATTATGTTGTTTTTTTGTACATTTCAATTAAGTGAAAATGGAGTGCTGAGCTGTCATCAAGACCACCGCTGTTGCCAGTGTGGATTGAGTGACTGCATCCTTCCAACATCAGGAGTCTGACCTTTGAGCTGAACTTGCAAAGTCCAAACTCCCCAAAACAAGACTCTGTACTTACATACTCCCTATTGAGAAACTCTCTTAGATCCACCCCAATGCTTAACAGCAAGGTATTTGTTTATTGAAACATTTCTCTTTTTTCATCAGTGATTGTAGGCAGAAAACGAGATAAACCATAAACGAGATAAACCATAAATGTTCTGGCAGTGGCAGATAGCATTGCTATCATATTTGATTTGATTACACTGATGTTTAAGTTGAGATAAACAAGAAGTATTTTAACTGCAACTGTGTTTAAAGGGTATACTGCTGTTAAAAAGCACCTTATTTGTTTAAAGGGTTTGCAAACCAAATGTTATTGCACATTTGTTCAAATAGCAGTACTTTCAGAATAAAAGTGGGCGATACACTGCTTTTGAATTCATTATTGAATTTTGCGTATGACAATGCAATTAATCCCAATTAATCACAGACAATCATGTGATTAATCGTGATAAAAAATTTTAATCATTGCCCAGCATTACTTTTAACCTATTGCAGTTGTCCACAGTTGACTTACATTAAGGCCTAATGATATTAATAACCTACAAAATCCTACAAAAAATTGACATCTGAAAGGGTGCCTTAACACAGCTGCCTTTTATCAAAACATAGATCCAGTGACCAAAAACTGATGAGGGAAAACAAATTGGGGGGGTAGCTGCATGAGTCTTCCTCAATTTCTTCTAAGATGATTAATGTTTCAGTTTCAGTTTGTGTTTTTATTCTCCTGTGAGCTGCTGATATTTAACACAAGTGTCAAATGTGTTGTTGCTTCTCTCGGGTTAGTTTGATTATGTTTTGACTTGACACGCAGACTTAAAGTATCCATTATAGATATCTATGATGGGGCAGTTGGTGGCCTAGTGGTTAGAGCATTGCCCCTGCAATCAGAAGGTTGTGGGTTCAAATCCCAACTGCTAGTGTCATCACTGAGGTAACCTTGAGCAAGGTACTGCCCCCTTAGGCGCCCCTTGTTGGTGGCAGCCCACTGCTTTTCTTGGTGAATGGATTAAATGCAGAGAACAAATTTTGTTTGTTCATGCGTGACTATAAGGGGCCACTTTACTTTTATAAGTTTTTTGCTTCATTGTGCTTCATTTACTTGCATTTAGTTTCTGTAGCACTATGGCCTGAACTATTTTTCTTTGAGGAATGTTAAAAAACTTGCTAAACTTTTTGTTTCACCCTCGTTTTCCAAACCTAATAACAAAAAAATGTGGCGTAACCTCAGTGCCAATATCTCACTGTACAGCACTCCCTCTACTATATTATTGCATAGTTATTCTAGACATACAGTGAATGTGTATCAAATACTTTGTCATGTCACAAATGAGCTGGTTCCAGAACCAGAAACATATTGAATATCTTTTTATATTAGATTTTATGTATGATCAGAGTGGATCATCAGTAGGACATCTTTCGGCTTCAGACACAATCTTCTGTCTATTAAAAAAGCAAACACTCTGTCTTGGGGGATATGACAGTGGCACTTCCCAAGCTGTAGTAAAGTCCTTTATATCAGTGTCTCACAGCATTTGATTTGCATTCTCAGAGTTGCCCGATTTGGTTTTAAATTAGATTGGGGAAATAGGACCAGCGATGCTGTCATTTAAGTACAGAAGCGCTGTGACCTGTCTGCGACTACGGGGACCTAATGCGATTTAATAAAGACTTACACTGAGGCTCGAGTCGTGATATTTCAAGCGGAGCTCTGATGTCAAAAGCAGCATGGCTTTTATGAACTTTTATGACCTTGTGTGAGGGAGAATGACGGCTGGGGTATTGTTTTATGCGTCCTTGAGCTCCCTGCGCCATCTCCAAATCATTTCACCCTGCACATTAAACATCACTCTTACGAGGCAGCCGCACATAGTTCCACTTTACCATTACTTCCCTTAACACACATAGCACGGCAGGATCACACTTTATTATCCGCTCTCTCTGAGATTAACCATTAGTCTCGCGGTAAGGATGCAATCAGGTCTTCCTCGAAAGTCCTGTGCGGATGATTCTGTCTTCTGCTGGGAATAATTTGATACTGCAGAGAAGGAGGTTGTTGTTTTTTGGTTTTTGGTCTGTATGAAAGGAATCCTCCAGAATGTTTCAACTTAAGCTCCATTTACTACATCTGTGGCGTACAGTCTGTTACCACTGATTTATGCAAATCATACATTTTAATGAAAATTAAAACATTTGGATCAATTTTTGGCATTTTTATTTAGAGCAGTAAACTTTGCAGTGAGGAGTTATAATATGCTACAAATAATCAAATAACACATAAATAATACATCTGTCTATACATTATCCAAACTTGCTAATCAAATAATGAAGATTTTAACTCTCCTCTGGTTCTCACACTGTCCTGAAATTTGAGTATTTCCTGATATTGTAAGTTGCTTTGGGTCAAAGCGTCTGCCAGATGCATGTACTATAATGCAATATAACCTAATGATATTATTGTGACACTTCAAGGTGCTGTACAGATTTCTGCAGCTCTTTATAATTTCCCTTCACTTTTAGGTTCCCATGATCCTCCTAGTTACTTAGAAACCTGTGCAACATTAGAATGATAGAAATTCTTTCATTTTATATTTCGCCTGCAATTGACACGGTTATGTTAATAAAAGCCTTCATTCCACACTTTTGAACCGAGGTGTGCCTCTACATTATTTGAAAAAATGGAATAATTCAGCTAGTTTTTCAGAGGGAGGAATTGGTGGTAATTCTTCACCAGGCTCTGTTCTGATCACTATGGATACCAGCAAGTCTAAGCAAAAGCAGTCTAATACTTTGAAGCATTCATGAAAGGGTTTCACAAAATAAAGGTGTTGGGATAAATGTTTATTGATTCAGCGACTGTCCTTTGGCTTCTATTTGAAGTGGGTTGGGTGTTGACAGGTTTTCTGCTCTTTTCTCTTTATGGGGAAAAGGTTTAAAAGGATTGTCCATTGTAAGTGATAGTAAAATACAGAGGCAGCAGATGTAGATTAGGTCAAAAAATGCTGAAGTATTTCTTTAACATGAAAGAGCTATAAAGTTCCACTGAGCCCTGGCAGGTGGAGGTCAGAAGATTCAAGCTGTCAGGGGCTGAATAAAGCAGGTTAGAGAGGCAATGGGTTGGGAGGATGCAGATAATAAACTCCGGCTGGTGTCAGAGGTCCAGTTGGATGGCCAGGTGAAGCAGCCCTCCCCTTGCCCCAGGGGTTGATGGGCACTAACTCCAGCCTCCTTTGATCTGGCGGGTCACTATAAAAGTCCTCATTAAAGTGTGTTTTATTTGCCTCGAAGCCACCCACCCTTCCACGTCCCACCTCATCCGACTGTGCCGCTGAATTCCATTTGCATGATGGCGATTGCGCCTTTTCCGGTCCCTGGATATCAATACGAGCTGCTCGTGGAGTGGCTTGTTACTCAGGGAGGTCCCAGAGACTGATGGCTTGCCGTCAACCCTTTGAACTCGGAGCACCATTTGGAGGATGAAAACAAGCGAGCGGCACCCCGAGACATAATATGTGGATTAAACTTTGTGTGAAATCCCGCGAAGACTGTTTGTGGCTGCTCGTGGTGGGTTTATTTGGACCTGTAAATGGCAGTAAATTGCATGCATCCAGAAAAAAAAAAAAAAGAGATGAGATTGTGTCAGGGCCTCTGCGCTGTGAGGTATGAGACGAGGGCCTCCGGTTTAACGATGCTGAACCTTAACGCTTAAAGGCTGCCAGTTGGTGTCATTCGGGATGGTGTCAAGGTGAAGCTTTCAAGTGCACTCTGGGAAATTGGCAGCGGAATGTTAGAAGAAAGAAGCTGGAACAGCACCAGGATGATGTGGACGGAGAGAACTGAGTAAACTAATTCAGCTCTGCATTTAGGTCCTATTGAGAAGTTTATTATGTTAAGAAAAGACCAGGAAATCACTTCTTTTCACTAGTTGAGAGGCACGTTTACACAGTCAAGGGCAAAAGCATTAAACAGTTAGAAAGTAATGAGACTGTTAAGCATGCAGGGATACTACAGCCACCAGAAACACTGTGTTGTTTTCCATGAATGTTTTTAACTCACTGGACTGCAGTATTGACCTTCTACAGCAGGTACATCAGTACCTGAGGTTTATCTGGCTTGATTTTGCATTCTGTTGTTTCAAATTAGAATTGTTCATCATCTGAGTGGATTCACAGAATATTTTTCAAGGATGCCGGAACAGTTTAATCAATTTTCCCTTGTTTAATCATCTTCTCACTGGGAATGTACTCATAATAGCGGTGCACAAGTGATACTTGCTTTATCTGTTGATTATTCTGGCAGTTTATAATCACTTTTCAGTAGTCATAATGGGACTCTAGAAGAGCAGCGGCTGTGAAATCATGGTGGACTTCAGGCTTATCCAGACTCACGGTCTGTCTTGACTTCAGGCTTATCCAGACTTACAGAGCCCGTTTCTGAAATCCACTTTCATAGAAAAAGTAACACCAAAGCTTGCAGTAGAACCTAAAAATGCTTCTGCTGTTGCAGGTTTGAATTCTTCTCCTCCGAAAATCACTCGTACAAAGTGGTTACTACTAGAGCTCCTACAGCCCAAAACAATATTCCATTCCAACGCATTCTTCTTTCTCACAGCTACTCATTAATTCAAGCCCTGCACTCAATGCATGAATACATGCCCAGTGCCTCAGAGGATGCAGCATATAGCCTAATTTAAATCTCAGTCATCAATATGGAGAATTTATTACACTGTTTAATAAACTGTAACTTTACTTCCTGTAGATAAAACTCTCTTAAAGTATGTTTTATTTTGATGAAGTAGGTGAAATAAGGACATTGTGTTAGGTGTTTAAGAGAACTACACTCACTTTATAGGAAACTTTTACTTTGCTGGTGTACCATTAAAGGCTATAGCCTATCTGTTAGCCAACTTCTATCCCTTCATTAGTGGTCTGTTTCTGACCACAGTGCCACTGTTGGCTGGATATTTGAAGCTCCTAACCTAGTGACACTAGTGTGTGTAAAAAACCTAGAAACAGATACACTAGCACCGTCAACACTACTACCTTGCTGCTACCATGTCTGTGTAGCTGCTGGGCCAAAATATGTCCTGTGGCCAGAAACTGACCAATAATAAAGAGCAGTTGGACATAATCCATGATGCCCGAGGCCAAGTCTTGGCCAAAAGGATATAAAGCCCTACAGCATCAATCTGTTGAGTGTCTGAGTTTCATTCAATACCTTTGGGATAAGTTAGAATAGCATTGGTGGTCCAGAGCTAATCATCCAACATCAGTAATGACCTCACTAATCCCTTTCCTGCTATCAAATCCTCACAGCAATGTTCCAACATCTAGTGTAAAGCCTTCTCGGAAAAAAAGCTGTACACCTTCATGGTGGGCCTGCAGAGTAAGTGTTTCTGAAAAAAAAGGCCAGTGCTAATGTTCTGCCCTGCCAGTGTCTTTTTACTGTTTGTGTTTTCCGTGCATGAAGAATCTCGAAGTTCACTTGGTAGAGGATATAGTGACATGCAGGCAGGTTGTTTTGAAGGTGTATCGAACTGGATCCACTAAGGCTGGCATGCCTACCAGTAGTTGTTCCGAGCAAGTGCCTCAGCACCTGATTTTACTAATTAGCTTGCCTTATTTTATCGAGAGGGAAGGTTCATTAGTGAAACCATGTGAGTTAGAAGCAAAACCTGAAGCCATCGTGGCCCTTGTTGAACAGCGGGGCCTTGGGCCTTCAAACATTACATTAGAGTCGTACAGTTCCCCACTTAATTGGCAGCTTCTCCGGGACAGAGGAGTCCAAAAACATTGGCGCATTGGTAGAATCGCCAGCGGTCGTGGTATTTAGCTGGACGATTAGTCTCCCAGACTCCGAACGGCTGGACCAAAGCTTGAGGCTTGCTTGCCGCCTCGTCTTATATAAGCTAATTCTCTTATTGGCATTTTCCTTCATTGGGGAGTGTGTCTTCTTTTTAGCTGATGCTCGTCAGAAATAACTCTGACACGGAGTCTTCACTGCTCTTAATCATGCGGCGCAGACGAGATCCATAAAACAGCCTCAGACGCTCGCACACTCTCTCTGTGCACTTCAAACGCTGAACATTTGTTGATTTGTCATTTACTCGGGCCTTTTGTTAAAGCTCTGAGATTGTGGCGCGTTTGTTTTTTCTCTGTCGCTCCTCCGTCAACCGCACATGTGTGCAACCTTTAAGCAACCGCCGCTCGGGCTGCCTTTGTTTGTGGTCTCAAATCTAATATTGGCTTTTCAAAGATAGGCTGGAGATCCATGTGTGTGTCTGTGTGTGTGTGTGTCTGAAAAACCCTAATGAATAGCAGCGTATGCTGGCAGTAAAAATGCCGCTCGCCGAGTGAAATATCTGCGGAGCTGTTCACTTTTTGTGTGTGTGTGTGTGTGTGTGTGTGTGTGTGTGTGTTTTGCTCCAAAGGCTGACTCTAATTATCTGTTCCTCGATGATAATTGTTATTGTGTCTGGAAAAACGAGGGGATTAAAACTCAACGCGGGGATTATAAGGGATGAGGCAATTACGGCTATTTCATTCCGAACTCAATATCCATCAAAATGGGGTCAGGGACGCAATTACTGTACCTTTTCTATCAGACATCTGATTTAAAAAAAAAGGCTCATTCGGAACAGGCGAGAACAAACACATTTTTTTGAGGCCCGCTTTTTTTCTCATGTTGAATCTGAGTGGGTCAGAACACTGATCCCGGGCCACCATGCTGGAACTTTCCTTTCACGCCACATTTTCTTCTGCGGTTAACCTTGAAAAGGTCACAAACCTAAAAGTGACACGAGAAGAAAAAGCAAAAAAAAAAAAAAAAAAAAAAAAAGCGTTATTGTGTGTCTTTGTTAGACCTTTATGACAGATAAGATAAGATAAGATAAGATAAGATAAGATAAGATAATTATTATCTTTATTAGTGCCTCTGGTGGGAAATTTGCATTGTTACAACAGCACAGTGGACAGAAGAAGAAAAGAAAGTAGAAGCCGCATAACCAATTGAATAAACATTTTACAATATAACAGTATAATTTTTTTTTCAAAACTACACTACACAATATATTATATAAATATTTGTAAGTTTAT
>JBBJLS010000041.1:26338800-26361220 GCA_037577275.1 Bryconaethiops microstoma | reverse complement strand
TATATATTTGTCCATATTACTGGTTGCTGGTTACAATGTGGTCAAAAATATACCTATAGTAATGTAAATACTTTATTCTTTAACGAAGTACACATTAAATTTTGTAATCACATTATAGTTACTATCATGAAGTAACTAATTTTTAAAAACATCTGTGTAATGTAACTGCTAAGATGAAAACAAAGTAATTAAGAATGCTCACTTCATTCTCCACAGTGGTGGTGGAAAGAACTGGATTTCTGAATAATTTAATGCCTCAAAAAATTCTCCCTCACAGAAAGTTATTGCATGAAACACAATACTGTGCAAAAGTCTTTGGCACCTGTGCTAAGTGTTTAAAGCCATTTTTCTCAGAGTGTGATAGTGTCTTTCTTCCAGCAATGAGAAAAAATGCAAACAAACAAGAAAGCAATAAAAAGTATCAAGATCTGTTTTGTTTGCAAAAGTGGTTGATATTTTGTGAGCTTGTAAGGAGAACGAAGGTTCAGTTCCAGACTTCTCCTCGGTTCCTCCAGCCGTTGTTTGGATTTGTGAAATTCCCTCAGCAGCTCCTGGTTTAATTTAATGAAGGTTTCTGATGGTTTCTGACCAGGTTTCTGATGAAAGCTAAAAGTAATACTGAGAACACACTGATATACTGTACATACAATTATATGTAATATTAACATCTAAATAGTTTTTAAACATTATTTTCACAGGTGCCAAAGACTTTTGCACTGTACTGAATTTACACATATACAGTCCTGAGAAGGCCTGTTTTTTATTCAAAGACTGTCTGTGTGAAAGTGTGTCTGCACTGTGATTGGCTGGTGAGCTGTCCAAGGTGTTTCTCTGCCTTTCTGGTATACACTCCAGCACCCCCACAATACGTGGCTCAGAAAATGAATGGATGTTAACTAATCTTGATTTAGTAAGTTGTAGGGATTCAGCTTTTGCCTAACATTGTCTTGGTATGACATGACCTCTTATAGCTTAATATCACATCCATCTTTAAATAATTGTCTCGAACACTGTGGTCAGATCCATATTCTTTGTGTCTAGGAATGGATATTTTGGCTTTCAACATAATAGGTACCCACAGTGACTGGAGCTTTTGGCCCCTCTGTCCTGGGCTGCTGCTTCTGATTTCATGTTGGTGGGACACACAGTATAGTGGAAAAAAACAGCGATCGATAAGCCTACGAAAAGCCCCAAGAATCTGCAAGAATGTTCAAGAATTCTGTCGGGGTCTACAGGGATAACCGACTCAAATTGAAGCATCCTCTGCAACCCGCCAGTAGATGCATCACTGAGGGGCACACACTGAATCCATCACTGAGTTTAATAAAAGCTTAACTATTATAAATCCGATCAACCTGTTGATAACCGTTTCAGGCGAGTAAAAATGGATAAGGGCATCTATTCTAGAATGTGTATTTACGGCGTGTGAAGGATCTTCCTGCTCATGCTGGTAGACAGCTCGTCATCGATGCCCTTCCTGAGCTCAGACTGACCTCTATCAGTCAGCTCAGGCTGCAACGGTGGATCTCTCTGCATTACGATGTGCCACGTCTCATAACGGAACGCATCCAAACGCGCAGGCAGCGACTCTTGAGCGAGCCGTCAGCCTGTCACTGCCGAATCCTCGCGAAGCTGTTTCCTGCGGTAACGAGGCGAGCCGGGAGTGATCGTGATCTAATGGAGCGTGATTGAATGAGAAATAATTGAATTATGGTGGGGGCAAAAATCTTCACAGCGGGGGAACACGTGCGCGGCTGAGGCGCCCCAGCTGCTGGCTGATGAGGGAAACTGTTTGGGGCTGTTTTCGTTTGTATCAGCTGCTTTTGACAGATGCACCTTGTTTCAGCCCCTCTGACGCCTCTTCTTTTTCCAGCAGCGCGAGAAGTGAGGCGGAAACGAGTGTAGTGAAGTGCCTCTGGTCTTATAAAGGCCAGGCTAGAGAGCCACAGCGGAAAGCTGAAAAGTTCGGCCTTTGCTCAGGTTCTAGTACGGCATGCGATGATGAGGTACGATAAGATAAGATAACCCTTTATTAGTCCCATGGTTAGGAAGTTTGCATTGTGAGAGCAGCAAAGAGGCCAGAACAAGAGAAGAAAGTGGAAGCAGCATAACCAATAGAATAAAATCTATACACCATAACAGTATAATATACAAAACTGCACTATACAAAATATTATATATACGTAGACACATTGGGTATCATCAGATACCTTATAGCAACAGATATGGAAAGATACACAATAGTATTGCACTAGGAAATTGCACATGTTGCACACAGTAAAACTGCACCAGAAATTTTGCAAACACTAATACTGCACCAGAAATATTGCGCACGTTTCACCAGAAGCCTGGAAGCTCAAAAGCACTTGGCAGTAGCCTGTTGCAAAATAATGGCAAGAGATGGTACTATCTTTCATAATAGAGAAAATCTTTACATGATTGGCGTTGTGATGCTAATTTCTGTATCTGGATCTGTTTAGTACTTAAAGTCTGTATTTGGAGATCCAACTGGTACAACCATCGAATCCTACAGGTGGAAGATCACGCCATCTGGAAGTCCAAGAGAGCCTCCCTCTCTCTGGGTGGGCCTTGATTTCTGTTCCATCAAATGTTTTCCTTTATGTGCATAGATGTCTCCATCTCTCAGTCAAGAGAACTGGTGATTACTGGTCTCCTCCAAGCATGTTGAGCTGTTCAGTGATGTTGCATTTGAAAAGAACTGGTGATGCCTCACATGTCTTGGAGGAAGCACTTGGCAGAATCGTGTGACTGGGGGCGACCCAGCTAGCGGGTGGACTGAGAGGGTGGACTTAATTTGGAGAGAAAGTGACAGATGCACAAAAGTAGGGAAAGTTTCAGTGGATCTGAAAAGCAAGTAAGCTGCAGAGAAAACCTTCCAGAGAAAAACCTACTCGTATCTTCTCTCACATTCACTATGAGTGCATTATCTGTTCTTTCTAAGTAATGCCTTCATATTTGCTGTAAAGAAACCAGTTTAAGCATTCTTATTAGGACCTTACATTATGTGCAGGATCCGTAAACTTTAAAAATATTCTTCACTCTCACATGTCTTATATACGAAAATGGCTCCCCGGGCAAACATCACTGGTTTTTCTATGGCATCACACACACAAAAAGCCTTTCTAGCACCATTATTTCTTGAGCGTGTAGTCTGTAGTTGTGGTCAGATAGCAGTTCATTCATTGTAGTAGTCAAATTCACTTGTATTCACCTGTTCATTTGTTCTGTTGCAGATATTTTTGGTGTTTTAATGAGAAAGAAATATATTAAATGTTGACTGAAGAGAATAAAAAGAAAATATACTTAAGTACAAATCTATGAAAGCAATACTTAAGTATGTTGATGAAGTACTCATATATTCCCCACCTCTGGTTCAGTACAAAGGATTTGAATAAGGAGCGGTTTTAGATTTCAAACCATCTCCTGATTTTGGTGTCATTCAGAATTCACACAAAAAAATACTTTCCATAGTTAAGACTGGATTTAGGGCTGAGTTTGCCTTACAGGCCATTTGAAGGTACCATGCTTTTGGCATTTATTGTACCATACAGCCTTCACACATTCCTTTTAAGACCAGGCGGTGTGTCAGCTTAAATGAGGCCCAAGTTCTCCTTCAGTAGAAAATGAAGTGATTCTGGTTCAGTATACCCTGGGATCGCTAAGCCGGGCTGTTGTCAAAAAGCATTTCCCAGAGTGCTACGACTGTATTAAACACACTCGTCGTGAAACGCATGGCTGTCCGATATCTCACAAACGAAAAAGCTTGAGGGGCACCCCCAAGGCTTGCTTCATTATGGCTGCAACTTCCACAATCATCCTTCTGTCACCAGCTCACACACTGTTCCGCCACACGGCTCTTGGCGGCAGCAGGCACGATTCCGATCTAATAAACGTCAACACCAATAAAGCCATCTGCCTAAAAGAAATCGGATATGCGATCATGAGTTCAAATAAACGAATGGAGCTGGGGCCACTCCCTGAGGGGCGCTGGGTCCACGGAAAGGCAGAATGCCAGAATGTCATTTATGAAACAAGTAAACCTTGAGCATACTGTGCTGTCAAATTTATGAGTAAACTTAGCATTATGCAGAAAGGACTCTCTAATATTTTCTTTTCATACAGCATTAAAAAAACAATCAAAAGGCTTATGTAAACACCTGCTCAGCAATATGGCCCTGCTGAGCTCCCCACTGCTGTGTGAGTTTTGACTAACCATTGGGATTCATCTCCATAAACACACACTGAGTATCTATTTCTGTGCATTGTATTGTATTATATGTACATTTGGTGTATTTTATAGTCATTTCTAGTCATCTGCTGCACATTTGTCTAGCCTGATTGATCACCATGGGACCCCAGGTCACCACCTTCTTGGGCCTGCAATAGCTGGGTCCCTGTGTCAAAATGACCTCGACTGGTTTCGGCAAGTCCACACGTGCTCTACCCCAATTAGGAGCAACTGCTGCTTAAAGCTCCAGCAGAGATTGTTGCTCCGGATCCTGTTGTTTATGGACTACAGACTCTCAGTTACTCCTACAACAAAATTTAACCCTATGGACACTTAGTGGTACCAAATCTGTTAGCCATAGATGGCCTATCTGTCAATAATCCTGTTTATGAAGGCCTTCTCTTCTTTCTTTCTTTCTGGGTCGACCTTGAATTGAATTGAATTGAATCTATTCACACAATCACACAATGTAAAGAAGAGCTGGTAGGTAAAAAATTCTGAAAATACAACATTTTTTATGCCTTCCAACAAATAGAAACCCTCAGGATGTTCTAGGGCTTTAGAGTAGCTGAAATGATTGCTGTGAAATGTAATAAAATACATGAATTTTCTGCTGATTTTCATTTAATGGAATAATCATGCTGTAGTAATGTAGTGTAGTGGGAGTATAGTTTGGGTTAAAACTGCCCAACTGAAATTTTTTCCAGTCATTTCCATCTGTATCCAAAGTATCTAGCCTTTTTTTTTATTGGTTAAGACTTCAGGAGCTGAACTGAAGACCTTACACATTAGGTTAACTACCAACATAATTAGGACTGGAGTCAACCAATCAGGTTTTGAATTAGTATGCATTAAACACTTTTTTAAGACAGAATGTCACTTTATACAAGTTGTAGATTTGTTACCACAGTGGAAAATATATGTGGGGTCTTTTTGTTGGAAACTAGTACATACAAGCTCAAATCCATATTGATCTCCCGCACACTTCAAGTGAAACATGTTTGTACAAGACATATTAAATCTAGAACAACTACAAAAATTTTGTTTGTTGTATTGCCATTAGCTTAGCACTATTATGCTGCTTGAATCACATTGGGGTGTTAGCAAGAATTAGCATTATGGCATTTTGGCATTTTTTTAATACCAGTATTATGGCATAGGGGTGGCTGGTGGTCTGGTGCTTAGGGAGTTGCTCCTGCGATCAGAAGGTTGTGGGTTCAAATCCCAGGACTGCTAGTGGCACCACTGAGGTACCCTTGGGTGAGGTACTGTCCCCACACTCTGCTCCCTGTGTGCTGTGTTCCTGCCCGCTGCTTCACTTGGTGAATGGGTTAAATGCAGAGGAAGAATTTCACACTGTTCACACTGTGTGCTTTGGAGACTATAAGGGCCACTTTACTTTACTTTACTTTACTTTACTTTACTTAGCTTTAACAATTATGGCCTAGCCCTAGTCAAGGTTCAGCTCTCATCACTGTTCACCAGTAAATTATATGGTTTCTTGTATATATGTATGCCTTCACTACATCAATACCTACTTTGACTTTAAGAACCAAAAGATAATTTTGTAATACAATATGTTGTTTTGTTCAAATAAAACCTCATGTTGACCTCGTAAATGTCCCCATAATGTCACACCACTTCACTATGAAGTGCCTTCCTGTGGCTACTTTCACTATATTTAAAACCTTAACGTTTGCCTTCAAAGCCAAACATCACTTTCTTACCTATCAGTACTGATCAGACTTCAGGTCACAGCTTGCCCTCTTAAAGCATCGAGCACAGCCCGGCTTGACCCAGCTCTTCTCGAAAGCTGCAGACATGCATCAAGACTCATCTCAATTTTAGCACCTAAGTGGTGAAACAAATTTCTCTGACCATTAGAACTCCCTTACTGTCTTCAAATGGTGACTGAAGAGCTACCTCTTCACTGAGCACTTCAGATAACAACTCTGGTAGAAACTTAATCTGCTAGCAGCTCTTAGTTTAGGTTTTTTGTGGGACACGTTTCCTATGCAAACTGCAAAGCACCCCTGTATGTCCCTCTGGATAAGAATGTCTGACAAATGAAGTAAAAATGAATCCTTAGAATTTAGAGTCTATTAGTAAAATCTGGTTTCAGTCTAAAACAGTCTAAACCCGTTGTTTGCTCTCCTACACACTCACCGTTTGCTGCTCTTTTGCCCGACGCATGGCAACTTGGATGCTCTCCGGACCCCCTCCCTCTGCAGGTTTTCCCCACCCACTTGTGGGCGGAAACTGTCCTGAAAGTTCTCTGGGATTCAAAGATCTTGTATTTTGTGCATTTTCATTCTTTTTGGGCATGTGATACCATTTTTAAAATACCAGTAGCATTTTACATTTTTTAAATGACAATAACTTTGCTTTTTCATGACATGGGAGCACCAAACAGCCTCGAGCCTCAACACAAACTGGGGGAACTTCCACACAGGGAGATGTTTTGATGTATGATGACACTTTACCATTTGTTGAGCTTTCAGCACAGACCTATGTCGCTTGTGTTCTAAGGGTTAAGGGTGTTCTAATGTAAACTTCGTGTTTTCATTGTGGGCACATTTGGAAAGCCACTGTCACATATTACTATGTTCCATTTCCTGTCTCCTACAGGGATAAAAGAAAAACGTGCCCAAACCCTGACCTCTTACCGTCTTACACGTCAGGTCTTCATGTGGCGGCCAAGGGTGAAAAATCCTGTTTACCGTTGAAGGAAACTCGCTCGTAGGACTCATGTACAATTCATTTCCGATGTTTCAGGCACACGCTTGAAGTGTGCTGCACCTGAGATAGGCCCGTTGCCACGCTCACCCGCACCCTCCGGCTCGCGCTGAGCCACGATGACATCTGCAAGAGTTTTTAGCATGCTCTCTCGCTCCTACTTCATTTGAGGATTTTTTCCAGTGTGTCAGAGCAGCAGAGCGGAGAGCAACGTGTGTGATATCGACAGCCATGAATAAACACACACTTCTGTTCTTCCAGAAGTGAGAGAGGCCCTGAAATAACTTATGAAGTCTTCTTACAAGGTTTAGGGGTGGTGTATGTAAAATTAAAGCAAAGGGTTCAGCCAAGTTTACACAGTTTTCCCCTTACCCCAAATGAGCCAGGACAAACTTAGTGTGTAAAGTTTGGAGCTACGAGGCTAATGTGGCTAACGAGTAATCCAAGCTGACACCCTTCCGGATAGTATTGTGTAAATGCATGCCTAAATGATCACACACTTGCCTCAAAGTTGCATCAAGCCGTCAGATTATGTCAAACGGACCCTTATGTGGTTTCAGGATCTGTATGACATGCTGTTGTCTGTAGAAGAGTGGTAGGTTTTCATCTAGAAGCACTTCATGTCTTTTTTTTCAGAAATAAATTTCATTTGGAACCTCTTTCTCTTTCTCCTTTGTTTTTGTTGTATTAACAACAAAACTATCCTACAAACTTTTTACCATCCATCGATTCATTTATTCATTCATTCATTTTCTGTAACCGCTTAATCCTTACTAGGGTCAGGGGTACCCAGAGCCTATCCCGGGGTCTGCGGGCGTGAGGCATGGTGTCATGTCTGCCATGGGGAAAGAGGATGCGGATGCAGAAAAGACCATTGGATCTGAGGTTTTAATGAGTAACTCAACACAGTAGAAGTAGAAGCAGCAACACAAAATCAACAGTCTTTAACCCCAGCGTTACACTCCGGGTTCCTGGATAAGGGTCACTCCCTATTACAGCCAGTGAGGAATCTCCCCCTTTGGCAGGGCAGGCCCCGATACTTCTAGACCCCAGTCCTGGGGTCCTGAGACAACTCTGGAACCGAAGCTCCACTACTCGCAGCTGCCGATGGGTTCCCCAGCCAGCTGATGGGACAGCCCAACTGATGACTTCTGTGAGGTAAGGAGAGAGAGGGTGAACACGTTCAGAGCTTACTGACTTAATTTGAAGGGTAGCTGACGTCACCTTCTTTGGACGAGTGGGAGGAAGAGCAGACCAGACACGGGAAGATGAGACGCTTAACTCCAAACTAGACTTAACTCAAGGACAGAATACACACAGGTGACTCTTAGTGGGCGCCTTAGCGGACGAGGACTCCTCAATACTCAGGTGAGGGTTCTCGCTGGGGCCGTGGCGGAGGCGGCACAGTCGTGACACATAGACTCACCCTGGGGGGTGCCATCCCACCGCAGTTTTTACAATACATTATGACTTTTTAAAATTTTTAACATGCTCATAAGCTTGAGTTTTACTTCAGGATCGTCGTCCTTGTCCAACGCCCAGATGGCTAACATTCAACCACGAAAATAAAGAATAAAATATGATTTACTGGAAATAAATTAGACAATAAAGTAATAACCAAATTATCAAAAACCATTAGTATTTAATGTGAGACAGTTTTCAGCATTATTTTTACACAGTATATAGTTGTCCAACAGTGCCAGCATAATTTCCACCACATTGATTTAATTTCCAAGACAGTGATGTCATGTCTACCACAGAATGTCATTTCTTAGGAAAAACTCTTGTGTGGAAGATTGTTTAGGTGGTTGCTATGGAAAAAGACACTGACAGAGGAGCACATGTCTGATATAAAGATTTTCATGCCTTTTCATATACAGATATTGAAGTAAAATCAAGGTAAATGTTGCTCGAGCAGGTATTTTGTTGTAGGTCATTTCCAAATAAGTTTAACATTTATGGACGTTTGTAAGAGGAGATATGTTTGAAGTTAACCCTCCTACTGTGAATCCATGATAATATGTATATATTATCATGGATTCAAAAGTGAGCAGGAACACAGAGTGTTAAGCCTAAATGAACCCAATAGGAGGGTTAAGAAGGTGTATTTTGAATGCAACACATACTAGCTATCAACAAAGAGCTAATATGTCAAGCTACCTGCCAGTTTTCCACAAGCTACTGTAGAAATCTCATTTCCACCACCCTTGACAAATGTGAGGTGAAAATTACTTCTGTACTGGTTGGGTTTTTTTGTTTTCCTCTCAAAATGAGCAAAATTCAAGCTTCAAGCTTTGTGTGGTCCATTTGTATTAGCAACTGCATGTCAGGGACCACACAAACAAGCCTATTTGAGATTACTTAACAATATAAAACACACCTTGAGTCAAGTATGCATGATGTAATAACATGTTCATTATAAGCTGCAACTTCTTGTTAGCTACATTAGCCTCGTAGCTCCAGTGCTAAACCAAGAAATAAAAACTGCTGAGCACGTCTTGGCTGATTAACCACAGAGTAAGCTTTGGTTACTGATCTTTGAAATCAGATTTTTGGCGAACTCGCTTTAGCGAACTGTTTGCTCTGAGAGGGATCCTCAGATAACCCCGGGCTTTTGTGAAGTCTCTTCGATGCATGAGCTGTGTTTGTTTGGCCTTACACTAATCCACCCTTGTTCCTTTTCATCCTGGCCTTTCGTCCACTCGCTCCTGCTCAAAGAGGATTTCCATGCTCTAATTAGGTGTATCAGAGTAAATCTCTGTCTTTTCCAGCACCGTAGCCCAATCCACTCGTTTAGGGATGGCCGCGCTATTGTAACTCTGATGCCCTTAGCCTCCACAGTCCTGTGTCTCCATATTGGCTGTATCGAATCTAATCCCACGGCGCTTTGTTGCATTGACCTCGAGTGCGTGTTCGGGCTGCTTGAAAAGGCCTGTCCCCCTTTGAAACAGGAGCTAAAAATGTTCTCACCCCTCGCTGGTGGCCACGGCACATCTGTTTGAGAGAAAAGAGAGGTGGGGGAAGGTTGGGCTGGGGTGGAAACGATGGCAGGCAGTGGTTGGAGAGGAGGATTTGTTCGTAGCCAAGCAAGCATGATGACGGGCCCAACCGTGTGAATAAGAGCAAGACAGGGCCTCCTGGCTTTCACTGTGGTCGCTGAAGCATGCGTGCGCACACACTCCAGTGTGTA
This sequence comes from Bryconaethiops microstoma, assembly GCA_037577275.1. NCBI lineage: Eukaryota > Metazoa > Chordata > Actinopteri > Characiformes > Alestidae > Bryconaethiops > Bryconaethiops microstoma. The sequence goes on along the minus strand of JBBJLS010000041.1, from coordinate 26,351,045 downwards.
TTCCTGACTTTGTGGGGTGTTTCCTCATGCTCATCTGTATGAGTCTATGTAAATGATGTTGTGCTCCATTAAACACATCCAAAACCTCAACTTCACTCAGGGAAAGATCAGCTTTGGCCTCCTTAACCTTCTCGAAGAGAACTGGGAACATTTGGTAGAGAGCAACCAAATGTCCCCACAATGATGAAATGTTCATGACTATAATTCTGGGGACGTTTGGTCCCCGTAAAGAGCTAAAAACGTGAGCCCACATACACACACACGGTCCCCTGCAGGAGACCAAACGGCAGACACACAAAAGCCTCGTCTTGAAAACTCCACCCTCTTCCTCTCTGTGTGGAGCCTGATCAATAGAACAGAGAATGAAAAAGTGTGCGTGCTTGTTTTTGTATGTTTCCTGGACAAAAATGTCCTGACTTTATAGGACAACCAGAGACAAACCTACAATGTCAACACCAACAAAACGCTCCATACTTTAGTTATTTTTATGTTTTATATTTATGTTTCTTTCTTTTTTCTTTTTTTTTTTCAAAGAGCAACACCTTTTATTTTTTCATGGCGATCTGGGTGTAGAAAATTTGCATTTTTCTTATTACATATATAGTCTAGTAAATGTATATATTATATAGTGCCCATATGTAATATATTAATATAATAAAATATTATTTGTACATATAGACACTAGCAAACATCTAATACATATTGGACATATATATGGACACACACATATATATGATATATTACCACATTTAGGTACCTGAACCCCAACCTCCAGCAGTGACACTATATATACCATCCAGATAAAATGTATGGGGTATGATACCATGTCCTGACACTGGATGAAAACAAGTTTGTGTGTGTGTGTGAGTTAGTGTTAGGAGGGTCTCTGGGGGGTTGGGAGACTTAGAGCCCCCAGTGTTGCTGACATCTGCTCCCCTTCACCGCCCGTCTGATTGATTGAAGACATAAGTCCATCTTCAGAAAAGAGAGAGGGAGGCCTCCGAAAGTGAGAGAAAGAGAAAGAAAATAAACCAAAAGAGCAGTGGCGTATTTTTTTTTATTTGTTCCTTCACTTTCTGAAGCCTGGGAAGAAATTGAAGCAATTTCCAGGCCTCGGAGAGCCGGCCCCATATTGTGTTGTGCCTGTCACTCTGAAGCTGACAAGAGAAGCACGGATTCCTCCACTCCCCAGCGTGCCCGGAGCCGGAGGAGACACAGGAGGAACAAATCTTCATCTAATTACGATAGTTTAATAAAGTCGGTCGGAGGGGGACTGCTTTTTCCGTGTCCTTTGGGCACAGCCTTGTTCTGCTTGACAGCCACAGTGGCACAAATAAACACATCTTTTAAATATCTTCACACTTATTACTTTGTGTCACCTTAGGTGTTTGCTGATACTGTAGCATAATAATAGGGGAGCAGCTATTTTGGGTCTCTGTCTCAGGAACATATTTACATGAGGAGTTTATATTTACACAATAAGGCTGCAGCAGGACTTCTTAGCCATGAAAACTAAAGGACAGATGTAACACACAGTTTCAGGAATGCTAAAGGTAGTTCTACAGCACTACTCGGTCCAGTGGACAGTTCTATGGGACTTTTTGATTGTTTTAGCTTCTTTCATGGCGAAGTCTCCAAATGTTTGTAGACACCTGCTCATACAATGTTTCTTCTAGAACCTCTACTCTTTGCACTAGATGTTGGAATGTTGTGAGGTTTGGACTGCATTCAGCCCCACAAAAGCAAAAGTGACGTCAGGTGCTGACTACTTCAACATCTCAAAGGTGCTGGATGGAACTCCATCACTCCAGAGAACTCAGTTTCACTGCTCCAACTTTGGAGGGCTTTACAGACCTCTTGTTGATGCTTGGCATGGAGTATGGTGGCCTCATTCAGGTCCCATTCTATATGTAATGCCTTTCTATGGAAGTTATTAAGTGCTGGGATCACTTATTGCTTTAAGGATCATTTTCGGTAATGATCATAAAATCAAAATGAGGAATTTATTATTTTCTTACCTTTTTGCAAACGTGAAGAGTCTGTACTCCAGTCTGTGACTGGAAAATATAGGCAGTGTTCTTTTTTGAATGATCTCAATTAAACAACAAAAAAAAAACAACACCTGATTGACACTAACCATGTGACCCTTCACATGGAAACATACACATCATTCAAATTAAATAATACACTCCACATGTAGGTGTTTGCGCACCACGGTATCTAATTAGGTTAAATGAATACATTAGTAGCAAGTTTTAAAGACATAAGTAACCTCAGTCATATCAGGAAGGATCAAGTGAATATGAGCATGACACCCTATTCTATAGTGGGTGTCACGCTCATATTAGGAACTCTTGGTATAAACTGATTTTCTCTATGGGAAAACTGAATGTTTTTTGAAAATCATTGCTATTGTGGCCTAGGGCTGATAACAAGGTGCCAAAAACCATTCCAAAAAGGTTCCGATGCCCATTGTCTTACATATATGTAATATCTCGCGCTCCCGTATCCTGGAATGTCACTGAAATAAATCAACTATTGAGCTTTAACAATTTCTCATGCAGACAGATGCAAAAGTTTGAACGCCCCTTTGCAAATGACATACTACAAAAACCAAAACAGGATATTTGGTGGAGTGTTTCCATTCCGCCTCATGAACATCTGCTACTCAAACTGTAGCCAAACAGTTTGCATAGAGTATAAATGGGCAAATAGCCGTACGCCAAACTTATCAGGTTTGTTCATTGTGGAGTACAACAGGGAGTTCCTAAGGATGAAAGGGTTAACATTGTTTAAAAAAAGGTATAATTAGCCTCACGTGATCCAAACTCAACCACGCTAACAAAGGGCTTGAAGTATGCAGTTTGTCAGCGGAGTTCACAGGCAAACAGGCACCTGACGCATCTCGCAAAAATCTCCCACCCATTACCTGCCCTGAGATACGGCACAGTCGACAAGGGAGGCACAAAGCGCCATTGTCCTGCTGCAGGCTAACCCCCCTCTGAGACTAATATGTGGCTCGCACCGGGAAGAGAGCATCGCAGCATGGCTACTGTGAAAATCACACTGCTACAAAAGGAGTATTATCTTGGCTATCTTGGAGTTTCTCTGACTTGGAGTTTCCATGGCTTCAAGTTGATGGGTGAGGGGACTCTGGGGGGGGGGCGGAATTTAGACACGTTTCCCATAATATGTATGAAGTTTGAATTAGCTCTTTGAAACTGAGAGTTATTCAGTTTGCTATTGATTATGTAATTATTCAGCTCATCACACAACAGACACGTTCAGTAGCATACAATTACATTCTGTCTCGACAGGTCCAAGCCTGCACTTCCACCATTTTTCTGTTTATTGTGACGTAAAATCATAGCAAACAAATATATGATTTTTTTATGCATAACAAGACACAACGTTTCAAATTAACCCCCCTCCCTTACAAGCAAATATGGTACGGATTGAAAGTTTGGAATTTGTACAGAATTTCAATGAGGTTTCAATGAGGCATGAGTGAGAAATATTTAGCCACAAAATTACATGCTTTCCTTGTCACTGATGATAACCACCACTTCTAAGGGTCATAACACATCTTTTTGAGGTCTGCTATCCGACTTGAGCCTTTGATCACAGATGTGGACTTGACAAAATATCAAGTTTCAGGCTGGGTGCAGGTTGATTTTGTCCCATAGCTTGTCAAGCTTGAGTCAAGTTTGAGTTTGAGTGTGTTACAGATGTGTAAAATACCAGTTTCTCCCAGCAAGACATTTTCATTTGCTTAGTAACTAAGTATAGACCTGTAATATCTGTGAACATCCATCTCTGTCAGGGTGTGCAAGCAGACTTGGACTTGGGTAGAGTTCACTTTTAAATTTAGCAGTACCATTTGGGTTGGGTTGGGTCAGATCTCAAAGCTGTGGGTAAAGGTTGGGTCTGGATTTCAATTTCAGATGTGTTTCATTTGTGTTTCATCTTTGACCCTATCTTACGTTACATATCATTGATGGCCCTTTCAGAGTATTTATCTTTGTCTCCTTTAACTATTCAATATCTGTGTTTTCTATCCCCATATAAAAGAAGCTCCATGCTGCCTTTATTGTTGGATTGAACAATAAAGGTACTATAGAAATGCACTATGGAACACCCTATGGAAAAGCAGCATCAAAGGCACTATGGAAAGACTTAGTATTGATCTGTTTTATCAGAGTAAGAATTAGTGTAAACTATATATATCTATTCCAGTGTGCACTCGGTCAATGGCAGTTTATAACAGAAGCTAAAATCTACAAATGAAAGGCTTTATTATATCATGCTCTTGGCAACTGTATTGTGATATCACACTGTTAAAGCGGAAGAGTAGATTATAAGGTAAAACTGGCTATCGGTGCCTCTGGATTCAAAGTTTAAAACTCCAGTCAGAAACCCAAGGTCAATAAAGGAACAGGGTCACAGCTGGATTGTGTAAAATGGTGGAAGGAAAGCTGTTGGAGGCATTTTGCTTTTCTCACATTCAGACAGAAACAGGAATATAAGATCTAGTCAGTGACTTAAAGAGCCACATGCAAAAGTCCTAATTAGTTTGTCTATGCTTGCATTTCTTGAGAGCAGCGGATATTAAACCTTCACCACCGTGGCTCACAGTGGGGTAAAACTGCCGCTTTTGGTAAATGAGGCACAAAAATAGTAAAAGCAAAGCAAAAGTGAACTCATTGTCTTTTGACGTACGGTTTTGAAATAAACCAAACTTGATTAGAAATGTTCAATTGTGGCCTAAAGTTTTAAAATGCCTTAAAATGACATATTTTAAACAGCTTTTCTTTCATGTGGCAGCCATCCATAACAATTACATGTGGTGTTATTTGCACCCAGCATTGAAAACAGTGCCTAATAGTTAAATCGGCATTTCCATTTGAGGTACAAACTTCATTCCATGAAAAATAAGGTAAAAAGAATCCGGGGGCGCTTTTTGGATTCTTTCAGGTAGATTTCAAAAGGGCCAAGGGGACAGATCTCCCGGCCTGTAACTGTAAAGAAGGCAGAGCTTCTTCTGGGTTGCTACTGATATATCACAGAACAAAAACCATTTGTCCATCCATCTGTCCATCCATCTGTCTACCCATCCATCCATTTATCTGTACATCTGCAATGCACAAATCTCCTGTGTAAAATCAGTTCACTTCAGTACATGAATATGGGCACATACTTGGCTAAGCACACTTTATATATATGCTTGATGTACACAAGGAATCCTGTTTTTTTCTTCACATTTTTACAGTATGTATTTTATTGAAATACACATTGGAAATACACACTGGCCAATAACAAAAGTACAATTTCAAATAAGTCATATATGTTGTGAGTTCATTTTTATTTGTGATTTTGGTTTAATTGTTAATAAAGTTTGTTTATTGTTTTTTAGTTGGGCGTTTGTGTTTATTTTGGTTTGATCGGTTCACTCAGTTTTTTTCAGACTGGTGCTCAGGCAAGTGTTTCAGATATGGACGTTAATGGGCTAACACGGGTAAATAAAAAGGGACAAAAAGCCCCGAAAATTAACTCAAAATTGGTATTGCTCTTCCGGAAAAAAAGGAATTTTCATTATCAATAATGTCAGAGGGGCTGCCTGAACGGCAGGCTGAAATTGCAATAGCAATTACTGGTTTTATAATTTACAGCCTGATGAATAATCTTTCAGTGCCAGCAAAGCTGTGCCTTATTCACCAGTCCACTTAATACCAAACAGTAAAATTAACTGAACATCACCCCCCCCCCCCCAAAACCTTACCCTTTTGCTCGGCTAACGTAAGTTTGATGTTAGCATCGTATGATAATGTTTTTAGCCTCTTATCTGAGGATTGGTGAGCAGCCATGTCAGTGGAATGTTGCATTGGAATAGTTTTGTGTTCATGAAACAAGTAACGGAAAACAAAAGTGAAGAAAAGAAAATGAAGAGCAAATTTCCAAAACTCACTCAGTCCATTTTTTGTGATTTTTTTAAGTAACACTACTATTGGCATATTTTTACATTACCTCTTTATGTGCAATAGTATATCCAACCAAATCTCACTCAGTCCTTACATAAGACACGGTATAAGATTAGATGAATTTCCAAAACTCACTCAGTCCACTCGCGCAGTCGCGAGTGCTACTTACTTACTGGTAGACAGAAGTATGTTTGATGCAGTTAGCTGTCATTGACTCTATGCTGTCATGTAGTAGGATATAAATATTAAACTTGTACATAATTTTGTGACATTGATTATCGATTTACTTAAAAATTGTTTTTATTATATTTTTGAAACATATTTGCCCAAACTAAAATGTGCAGGAGTTGCACTTTAGAAACAGGCATTGAAAAATGACTGTAACTGTAAAATTTCAATTAAAAAAAATTTTCCTGTAAGAATTGCTTTCCAATAGGTAAAACAAGTAAAACGTGATTTTCTGAAAAAAAAAATGCTTTTGACCTGAGTGAGTTTTGGAATTTTGCTCTTCAAATGCTTACCTATGAATTTACATGCTATCATGTCAGCTTGTTCCACTGGCTAGTGTAAATACAGATCACTGCTTTATCCGCCTGTCCAAAGGTGAAATGTCTGTCGCTAATCTCTCGTCAGTGAATTCACCCACAGTCTCCATTTCTCCTAATCAGATTGCCTCTTGTTGCATCATAGACAGTCATCAGCCAGCAGGTCTTAGTCCAGAAATCTTCAGCTCAGAGGTATTATAACAAAACATGAATGTCCACTCATACCATTATTCATAACACCCTGGATTCTTAAACCACACCTTATTTAATTTCATTGTATGTTCACCTTGAAAAGTCTAACAGAACTAATGATGGATAAAAGCTAGCAAGGACCAATTAGCATTATGCAAATGCACTGCTAGCTAGTCCCCACACATTTTCCCTCGCTTTTAGCCACACTAGCATTTTTTGGTTATCTGTCCTTTGACGTGTGTGAATGCACATTTGCTTGGTTCATGAATTATGGGTCCCCAGTGGGAACACTCACCCGAAGGCCATTTTCACATTTTGCTGTGTCCCCAACAGACCTTCAGCTAATACACTCAATACACTCTTACTGCAGTCAGCACATGCAGACCAGGTGGATTTCCCTCATAACCATTTATTATAGTACAATACTGCACTTCACAGTCTCTGTGATATTAGAGGGCCCATGTCTTACACTTTTCTTTTATTTTATTACAAGATTTTTTGGGTTTGCGTACCAAAAACAGTCATAATTAATTTCTCCTCCTTATCCTTTACGACAAACCAATGTAACTGACTGATGTTTTGGTTGGCTAGCCTGTATTGTGCCTCACAAAGAAGTCCAGAATGAAATACTCGTTAAGACTCTGATGCGAATATGCAAGCTAAAATGGAACAGGATGAAAATTGGTATTTGTGACATCACAAGTACAGGGAGTTAAAAATGAGTTCTTTGGAGCATTATCTTCAAGTACGGACAGCATGGTGTGAGTTTTAAAACTTCAGCTGTTTATGTACTATAGCATGTTTATATACTATATCCAACTCTTTTATTTTTACATAATATGTCAGCGATACAGAGTGTTTCAGGCCAGCTAGAGGCAAAGCGGGTCTCTTCTTCTTAAAAGCCAGAAACCATGACATCAGTGCTGCCAAACATGTCAACCCATCACAGTTTGGTCTCTAGGTTCTTAGGCTAGTAAGTCCCTTATGTCTACCACCAGTCTAGAAGATGTATGTTGTTTTGACCTGCATGCTGCTCTATAAGACATTATTATTTCAACAGACATTGTCCCAAAGTAGCTTCTCAGTAGCTTACCTTAAATAAGCATCAGAGTGATCAACAGTGTCAGGAAAAACTCGCTAAGAGTCTGAGGAAGAGATACTGAGAAAAACCACGAGACAAAAAGAAAAACTCCCCAAGAACGGAAGAAACAACCCTGAGAGGAACCAAGACTTCAAGGTTCAAACTCCACAGGAGCATGAGAAAAATACATTCAAGAGGATTCAAGGCAATAGGAAAACCCCCAAGAACACGAGGAAAAATGATTGAAAGGAACTCAGATTCTTAAGGAGAAACTCCAAAGAACCATCAGGATGAGCTACTGTGAGATACCAAGACTCCAAAGAAGAAACTCCCCAAGAACATGACCAAGAACCTATAGGAAGAACAAAGACTCCAAAGAAGAAACTCCCTAAGAACATGAGAAACAGCCAGTAAGAGGAACCAAGACACAAAGGTAGAAACTTCTTAAGAGCATCAGGAAGAACTACTGGGAGGAACCAAGACTACAAACAGAAGAGAAACTCCCCAAGATCATGAAGAAGAACCACTGAGAGGAATCGGAACTCCAAAAGAGAAACTCCCTAAGAACATGGGGGTTAACCACTGAAAAGAATCAAGACTCCAGAGAAGAAACTCCCCAAGAACATGAGGAAGATCTACTGGGAGGTATCAAGACTCTAAAGAAGAAACTCCCAAAGAATATGAGTAAGAGCTCTTGGGAGGTATCAAGACTCCAGAGAAGAAACTCCCCAAGAACATGAGGAAAAACCTATGGGAGGAACAAAGACTCCAAGGCAAAAACTCTTCAAGAACATTAGGAAGAATCACTGGAAGGAACCAAGACTCCAAGGTAGAAACTAAATAACAGCATCAGAAAGAACAACTGGGAGGTGAACAGTGCAACTAGGATACAAAAATTGTTCACAGGGAAAATTCAAAATAATACAGATGAAAGACGGGCTAAATGAGTATGTTTAAAGAATATTTAAAGGAACAGAATAATGACTAAATCACCACACGCTTGCCTCGCACCAGATCTGATTTTTAAGTAATCTCAAACCGGCTTGTTTTTGACACTGCATGATGAATTATGAAAAGGTACAGTGATACTGCTATAATAAGTTGGCTGGCTGAAACTATTTGTTAGTGACCATTTTAAGTTGTTCATAAAGCATATTTTGAAATGGGCTTATGGAGTTTCTTCTTTACTGTCCTGCCATAAGTCAGAAGTGTTCCTGACACAGCATTAGAAGTAGTGTAAATACAGCTCACTGCTTCATCCTGTCAGGCTCGTTCAGATGTTTCCAACAGCTCTGTGGTTTGGAGTGCTTGCCACTGCCATGGTCTCAGTGGAAGGCTCCACTTGAACAGTCGACGAATCTCTTTTTCTCGGCACACTCAGTCCCGCCTCATGTGCTGTCAGGATGATTGCAAAAATGAGTTCCTGACCTGAATGCCTTTCAAGTCTTAATTAGAAGTGGAAATTTCAGGAACAGTTTTGAGCCTTGAATTTCTCTGCTGTAAAAACGGCTTGTCATTTCAACCAAAAAATTACTTCTAAATAACATGTGGTCAAAAGCAATTTACTGCTTTAAATCAATTCAAATAAACACAGTGAATGGAGCTACGCCAAGAGAACATTTTAGCTTAGATTAACAAAAGCAATAGCCCTGTGCAATTTTTTTTTACTGTGTAACTTGTTTCTGGCCTTTACGCTTTCATCATGTTGTGGAGATTGGATGGTTTTAGTGACCAATGCTTGGTAATACAGCAGCTGATATTTGTATGCTCCAGTGGTTTCCAAGCTTTGGGCCATGGCCCCTCCAGTGGGCCGCGACGGTACTGCTAGGGGGCGACTGGTCATACCTTTTTCTTTTAAACTGAAAACTTTATTGTAATTTATTTATTTATTGTACTATATACACATTTGAAACTAAATGTTTCAAATGTGACAACCGTTATTGTTGTGATAATTGTTTTTACGATCAACCAACCATGATCACTACGAAGCCAAACCCCTTAATTTTACCCCTTCAAATTAGTAGTTTTAACCTTAATTTCCAGTAAATTAAGGACAATTAAGGGGAAGAGTGCACAGATTAAGGCTGATTAAGGGGTAAAACTACAGATTTTTCCCTTTACTTTTTCAAATTTGCCCCTTAAATAATAGAACCCTCTGAACTGAAGAGCACATTTCTAAAAAACTCAGTCAGTCCAAAAGCATTTTTTTCGGAAAATCACGTTTTACTTGTTTTACCAATTGGAAAGCAATTCTTACAGGAAATCATTTTTTTAATTGAAATTTTACAGTTACTGTTTCTAAAGTGTAACTCCTGCACCTTTTAGTTTGGGCAAATTTGTTTCAAAAATATAGTGAAAACAATTTTTAAGTAAATCGATATTCAATGTCACAAAATTATGTACAATTTATATCCTACTACATGACACAGCATAGTAACTGCATAAAAATTGCGTAAAAAAAACATACTTCTGTTTACCAGTAAGTAAATCCCACTCGCGACTGTGCGAGTGGACTGAGTGAGTTCTGGAAAGTCACCTAATCTTGTACCGTGTATTAAGTTTTGGTCAATTATACTATTGCACATAAAGAAGTAATGTAAAAATATGCCAATAGTAGTGTTACCTAAAAAATCACAAAAATGGACTGAGTTTTGGAAATTTGCTCTTTCATTAATGCCTTATGTTTAAGATTAAGGGGTTTCACACTCATGCCTTAAGTCCACTCATGGTACAATTAAGGGATCGGTTCACAAATTAATGGCCACATAATTCAAATGAAGGGGTCTGGTATATATATATTTTTTAGGGGTAAATTAAGGTAGGCCTAGCACATTTTAAGTACACTGACTTACACAGTCGACATGGTTTGTTATTTGTGTATTTTCAATGTTAGTCAATTAAAAAAATTGGACAAATGGCTAAAAATAGAATATGCCCAGGGCTCCACAGCTGTTCTGATTACTAATTAAATATCTGTTCCTTTTAGTAGCTAAATAGCTGTTTTCATTATAGTGTGTAAAGTGACCATTTGTCATACGTGAACACACCACAGCACACAGTGTGAACAGCACGAAACTCTTTCTCTGCATTTAACCCATTCACCAAGTGAAGCAGCGGGCAGCCAGGAACACAGCGTCTGGGAAGCAGTGTCCTTGCTCAAGTCCTGGGATTCAAACCCACAACCTTCGGGCCACAGGGCCAACTCCCTAACCCCCAGGCCACCAGGTGCCTTAAATATTAACTAAATAACTATTCTGATCACTAGCTAAATAGCTTTGGCATTGACCTGCTAGCTAAACAGCTGTTTTAATTTACTTGCAAATAGCTGTTCAGATTACTAGCTAATTTGATTACACATTAAATACTTGTTGCTAGCTGTTTATCGCTATTATTAACTTAATATCTCTTCTAATTATCTAGCTGACTAGCTTTGGATGGATAACTGGCTGTTCTGATTACATGTCAAATAGCTCTGCTGTTTACTTGCTGCTTTTGACTAACTAAGCTATTTCCGACTGCACTTGAATGCAGATTTAATCATTATTTTTAGGCTTTAAGTTCATTTGAAAGCAACTTATGTTTACAAGAGTGGTAGTAGCCTAGTGGGTAAAACACTGTGAACCTGAGGACCACAAAATTGCAGGTTTAAACCCCCACCCTCTACCATTGTGTGCTTGAGCAAGACGCTTATCCAGATGCCCTTATCCAGAGCAACTTACAATCATTAGTTAAGTGTCTTGCTGAAGAACACAATGGTAGAAATTGGGGATCTGAAACTTTGTGGTCATCGGGTTCACAGGCATGTGTTTTATCCACTAGGCTACTACCACCCTATCTGAGTTGCTCCAGGAGGACTGTCCCTGTACCTATTGATTGTGAGTTGCTCTGGATATGGGTGTCTGCCAAATACCTCTTTACTGTTACCTTACGAAGAAAACAGAATTGGTCCAAAATGGCCTGAAGTAAAGTCGAGTCACTGTACATCTTGTAAAGCTTCTACTCTGGAGATGTCAGGTTTTGTTCAACTCTGTGATATTGGAGCTGCTCCCTGAGAGTCTGTTTGGCAGGCAGGAACACTTTACTACGGAAAAAAAGAAAAGTTAATTAAAGTTATTTAGACGTCTAGGACTGGATTAATTAAAGTTATTTAGACGTCGCTTACTTGTCTTAAAACCACGGAGGGACTGATACCCCGCGCCCTCAGAGCTGCACAAGCTGAATCACAGTGAAGTGGAGGACAGACACGAGCTGCGGAGGGTGGGGGGAAGGGGACGGTGGGGTGTGTGTGTGTGGGGTGGGGGTGCCATGCGCATTATAATTCCCCACTACTGAGTCATTTACTCATTGGCAACAATAGTGCATAAACTGAGTGACATGAATTAAGCCCCCAACATCACCACCCAACCCCCCCATGAACACGGTGCACGAACACGCGCGAGTGGGTCAGTG
>JBBJLS010000041.1:26325887-26338700 GCA_037577275.1 Bryconaethiops microstoma | reverse complement strand
TGTGTGTGTGTTTGGGGGGGTCTTTAGTGGGCTTGTACTGTTTATTAGATACATTTATATATATATATATATATATATCTCAGCTGTATGTGTGCGCGCGTGTGTGAGTGTGTATGTGTGTGTGTGTATTTGTGCGCACGAGAGAGGGACAAGCGGCGTATCGACTGCGCGCACAAGCAGCTAAAACTACACGCGCATCTCTCTCTCTGTCTCTCTCTCTCTCTCTTTCTGTGTCTCTCTCTCTTTCTGTGTGTGTGTCTCTCTCTCTCTCTCTGTCTCTCTCTCTCTCTCTCTCTCTTTCTGTGTCTCTCAGTCTCTCTCTCTCTCCTTCTCTCCTCGCTGCTCGGAGGAAGTTTTAGAAGCTCGCGCATAGGAGAGAGAGGAGCAGTGCGGGCGCAGACACTTGTGCGCGAGGGCTACGTCGAGTTTACAGAGACGGCGAGACTGCGCGTGCACCCATCTCCCACTCCGCCTCGCGCTCTCTCTCTCTGCAGCTGCGCTTTCTCAATGGTTCTCATTGTGGCGGAGAGTCTCGTGCACGCGGCGCCGTGATCCCGGACCCCCTCTCTCCATCTCTCTCTCTCTCTCTCTCTCACTCACTCTCTCTCTTGCTCAGTCTCGCGCTCGCTCTGCACTTTCTCCGCGCGCAGCGTGCTGGTTTGTTGTTTGGAAGGATCCGGAGGCTGAAGGTAAAATGCTTTCTGCATTAAAGAATTATGGCATTATGGAATTTTGGATGTTTGAATTTTTGGATTTTTTTTATCGGCTGATTTAGACCGCCACGGCAGATTGAGGATGCTTGAACAGTTTTTGGTTGTTGGGAATTTTGAGTGTTTCTTTTGAGCACAGTTTCCCCCCATCATCATCATTACCATCATCATCATCATCATCATGATCATCATTATTAATGTTATTATTAGATCAATGTTTACTTCCATATTTTTGTCAAGGGTTATTTTCGAGCATTTTTTATTATTGTTTATTGCTGAGGGTTTGAGGGACTTTTACATATTTGGTTATTTATTGTTTCTTTGTTTGTTTAGGTTTATAGACATTTAGAAGTGTTAATAATTCCAATTACAGGCTCAAAGTCTTGCGGAGCCCTGACTGAATGACTGTGCGCGCGCGTGCGTGCGTGCGTGCGTGTGTGTGTATGTGCGCGTGTGCTCCTGAATCCCGTGCGTAGCGAAACTGTTGCAGAAATTTCTCTCGCACGGTGTCTTCCCTTCATCAGCATTCACAGGATCGTTGTGCTCTGCAGAGGTTCAGTCACATCACAATCTCCATCTCCATACGAGTGTGAGAAACTAATGACAACCCAGCTTTACTGCTCTACCTCTCATTCTAGACCCTGTGATGAGGAGAAGTAAAAAAGTTAATCATTTTCTGCCGTGTTTAGTAAAACGTGTGCCCACATAATTGCTTTGGGTCACTAGATCTCCTATGTTTTGTGTTTAAAGGGGTTTATGTTGGCAAAATGAGCAATTTATCCTATTTATATAATTTTTAAAACCTTTATAAAAACTCTTTGAGGTATTTTGGTGGGTTTTATACTAGCGTTTCGTGCACCTCTTTGTCAGCCTCTGCAATGTGCCTTGGTGCAGTTCCACATTGGGCCACAAGGGGATGAAAGTGGTTTGGAAACTGAGTTCGTGTTGAATCCACTCCATTTCAAATGGAAAGAAGGAGGAGAGGATCATGTTTGTGGCTTGAATACCTCTAACACCTACATCTAGTGTTTGGAGACATTACATTTACTTTTATGCATTTCTATCATGTTCAGTGTGGGGTTGTTTAGTGTGTGTGTGTGTGTGTGTGTGTGTGTGTGTGTGTGTGTGTGTGTTCATGTAGCTCTTGCGGGGAGCAGGTGTCTCAAGGATAATGAAGAAATGAAATTAGGTGTTGTTGGAGGCATCTGAATGATTTGTTTGTTGTTTACAAAACGTATCTGTAAAAGTATTAGAGCTTTGAATGTACAGTACTGTGCAAAAGTCTTGAACCGTCCTTCATTTCTTTATGTTTTGTTTTCAAAGAGTCAGACTTTCTTGTATTTTAATGTAGTCTTGAGGAGCAGTTCTCCAGGCTTCCAGAAAGACTTTCAAAGACTCATTTTCAGTCCTGTCCCTGAACCTGACCAGTTTCAGAGGAACGTTTTTTGTTTGGTAAGGCATAATAAAGCACATCTAACTTAAGTGCTGAACCAGTGAAGAATCAGGAGCAGATGATTCCCGATGATCAGTCTTGTGATCAGAATACTGGTGGTGCTGAATGTGGTTGGAACACCTTCATCTAGTCACCTTGTAACTTTAGGAACTTGGCAGTCTGTCACCAAAAAAACCTCCCATTTGCTTCCATTTCTTTAGTTCAGTCTTCTCAGTTTGCCAAATATGAGACAGCTTGACAGACATCTAATCATCCAGTCTACACTGAGGGGAAATAAGTATTTAGACACATGTTTTTGTTATTTAGGATATTTCCAGTACATATATCCACAAGTATATATTTATGAACTTAAACTAAAAAGATTTAAAAACTAACTTTGACAGAGAAAAAAGCAGACACTGATAAATTAATACTGATAAATTAAAAATACAAACATTATTAAAACAATGCTTGAATAGAAAAAGCTACAGAGCAAAGACCAGCTGGCTGGATAAACGTGGACACTACTAACCGTCCCAGGGCAGGTGTGCCGCTTAAGACTTCTCGCAGACTATTGATAAGGAAGGTAAGAAAGAAGCAAGCAGACACTCGAATAGAGTTGCAGGATGACATGGAAATAGGAGCCTTAACAGTCATACAGAGAAGAATAAGCAACAAACTGCACTGGAAGCATTTCCATTCCTACACCCCACTCAAAACTAAAGAAAGAAAGAGATTCATGTCTAAAAGTATTTAGACAAATCAGACCTGTTTAAAACAGTATTCTCTAATCAAATGAAACAAGAACAAAACAGTAATAATTCAGCTTGTCGTGTATGCGTGATTCCAAAAATACCACATCCTCAGTGAAGTATGGTGGTGGGAGCATCCGTCATGATAATATGCTGCTTCTCTGAAAGTGAAAATGGGGTATTAAACATCATTGAAACATAAATCGACCAATATATATGGAGATATAAAACAGAGCCAAAGAATTTCAAAACTGGTCTCTAAACAGATGATAATGCATGCATTTACTGATTTGAATGCATGGAAAATATAGGAAAATATGTCAAGAAATTTGAGTTTAACAGAGTGACTCTCGTAACCCTGGAGATTTTAAAACAGTTTGACATGACAAACAGGCCAACATTTAACCACAATACTGCAAAATTGAATTACTTCTTTCCACAAGCACATTGAAGGTGTAACTGCCAACAATGACTTTGAAGTAAATTATACATTTTATTAGTTTTATTTTTGTATTAGTTTTTGGCTGCTATTGTGGTTGCTGGTTATCCTTATGTTATGATCATACATGCATACGTGCCATGCAAGTATATTAAATACCAAAAACAAAAAAGTATCTAAATACTTCTGCCCCCTCATTGTATGTAAATGAGCTCTGTTCTGATTGGCTGCCCGGTATTGTGACTCATCCAAAAAGCAGATACATTTGGACCATGACACATTCTACGCAGGAACAGCACAACATTTAATTGCTTTCTCCACATCTTTTGCTCCAATAACTCTGCTGATACAGACGGTGTGCTCCGTCAGCACTCCTTATTATTCAACAAATAAAGGCAGTAACTCTGCTACGCTGAATGGTGGAGATATGGAAATGAGTGCATATGACATCACAACCATGATGAGTTGAAACAAGCTGTTTTTGCTTAAGTGTTATGTGGATTGTGGAGTGAATGGCATGTTCTGAAGCCAGTTTAGAGCATCAAACTTTTATTTTAGAAAATACTTTTTCCATGACAGCAGAATTCAGTCTGTAAGATGTAAAGTAATACAGTGTGGTTTGACGTGAAATCGGGAGTCTAGAAAAACCTGAAGAGTCGGAATTGTAGAGGGACCAGATGTTCAAATAGTTTAGCGGCTTTAAAATGTGCCTTACAGAAAACTAATCCACGAAGTCATTAGAAATTCCTTGTCAGATGTCTGAAACATTGTTTCATGATAGTTTTGCTGCACAGTTTTGGAAAAAAAATGTGTTGTTTTAAAATACATTAATAGTGGAGACATAAATGCAAAGCATTTTTAGGCAAAGTAGCACCAAAGGGAAATTCAGATTTTACTGTTTTTTTTTTCAACATTACAATGACTTTGCTTACATCTCCACCACAAAATTTTTCATGAAAAAAAAATCAGTGTAATTCTCCTTTAAAGTTGCACACTTCAACTCCTGAACGTCCTCTTTTCGGCTCTAGTAGAGCAATTTAGCACTCCAGTGCTCATAAGCCAGCCCATCAACTGCCCATAAGCCAGAGCAGCTCCTCCAACACTCGTCGCTTTCCTCCAGCGAGTGAAACCACAAGGCAACCATAATAACAAGGCCATATGTTACCAGTCCTCGCCATGCTGTGTTTGAAGTCCAGATGCCAGGAGCTATGCACGATCCGCGTTTGAGAGAGTGCTGTCCCTGGCGGATGTCTCCAATGCTCCTCCTCAGTAGGGGGGGTCCGGGAGACGGGTGTTTATGACTAGCGCCTCGCGTCAGGATCAGTGAGAGAGCTGCCTGCCCAGCAGTAGCTTTGGGCACTCTCTCTGGCAGAGGGGGGGGGTCATCGTCATAGAAGCCCAGACTCCTCTCGTCAGATGGCGAGGGAGGCTAATGAGACTCCATCATCCTGTCCCAGACCATTTGGGGTGATACGCGTGGAACATGGCGTCCGGGGCCTCGGCCAAACCCGACAGCAAGCTGGTTCAGGCTGCCAACACGCCACGAGGAAAGGAGAAGGAAGAGGGAGAGAGGAAGAGAGGAAAGGAAGGGGATAAATATAGCACAAAAAAAAGGCAATGAAGGATTAGAAACTGCTCCTACTGTAGTTTTGGCCCCTGTAGGGACAGGTGTGTTCATTAGATCTCTAGATCAGGAGGGGAACCCAAGAGAGTTCAAAAGAGAGCTTCGCCTTCATCCCAAGGGATGGATGATGCACAGAGGCAACAAAGTATGACGTTTTGCTCAGGTTTAATTGGCTGGTTTAAGCATGAGCTCTTATTGCAGGTGCCTTGATGCAGTGTAAGCCCTTGCCACATGCCATTATCTGCTAATTGTGTAAACTATCAACTGTAAGATCTTGTCTCGAAGCTTCTCAAAGCCCCCTAAAGAATAAGCCAAAGGTAGCAAGAACCACTAAGGAGAACCAAGATACAAACCCACAGATTCTCTAAGAGCATGACAAGGAATCAGTAAGAGGAACCAAGACTCCAAGAAAAACCAAGAAAAAACTGTCTGGGAGCTTGAGGAAGAAATACAAAGCGGAACCATCTTCCTTTAGGTCACAGCAGATAGGTGTGCAGGGAATATTATGCAGGGATATATAGCATTTTAGATATGAAAATATGGTAGAATGCAGCAAGAAACAGGTTAGAAGTTCATCTGCAAGGTTGGCAGACTTGAAGTTCATCATGATGGTGTGTGGTGGTCCATATATTCATTAAACTCTTGAGAGCGTCAAGGTGAGGATTTTCATAGCAAGAGGGTAAAAGCCACATGCAAATGGGTCTGAAGCAGTCAAGCAGGTTCAGAAGGTAGCAGGAGCCATGACAGGATTCTGCATCTTATCAGACAGCAGGCGATTACATACAGCTAGACAGAGGCAAAGCAGATTTTTATTTATGTCTGCAGAGCATTGTACTTTCTCCTAATTGCATTGTTCCCACTGAATAGCCGCATCACTGTGAATGCCTGCACCACTTTGCTTCAATCGTATTCAGCACTAAGGTCAGTTACATGTATGAGCACAGGTCTGTTTACCCCAGAGTCCAGATTTGGTTTCTTTTCTTTAAAACTGAAGCGACAAGACATCCAAAACAAGGTCTGTCAACTTGCTCAAACTGCATACAGCTCTTCAAGAACATTTCCATCCTCCAATTCCTCTGATGTTGCTAAATGTTGTGGGCAGTCACTTTAGACAATAGGGTTTTGCGAACCACCACAGGAGTGCTATTGGTTAATCAACGCTCAGAGGAATGTAGTGATGTCCAAATAAATTGTGCTTTGTATGTAAAGGCCTTTATATTCTATGCAGCTCCAAAAACAAAAAGAGAGACCACTGGCATTTATTTTTAAATCAGCATGAGTATGACAAGTTGGACTGCAAAACACAACTAGAAGTATGTCAAAAGTAATTATTGAATTTTTGTTTAAGAGTGATCAAGAGATTAGTTTTCTTTGAATTATTCAAGTTCTTTAAACGCTATAATTTCTCTTATTTTGATGTATTATCATGTTCTTTAAAATTGTGCTATAAAAAACTAATTTGGCAGTTAGGAGAAATATTGTCAGCAGTTCTTAAAAACTAAGGAAAAGTTGTTCAGTTCAACACCTATAGAAGATAAAACCTGAGAAACTGAACATCAGTGGTTTCTTTTTTTTTTTTTCCAGAGCTGTATGTTGAGTGAATGGACTAGGGAGTAGTTTTACCATGAACTTCCAAAGAAAAATTCAGCCTTCCATAATAAGCAGCTTTACTAGTTTTGCCAATAGAGCTGCGAGTGTGGTCTTCCACCTTGTTTAATCCAAAACTTTTTCAGATTTGACCATTTTGCACGAAAGCAGCTGATTTGTTCCGAAACATTGGGCCCTCAGAGTGCTCTCGGCGGTCCCAGGTGTTACCTGAATGGAAGTTCTGCTGCTGAGAGATAATTAAGACAAGGGGGAAAGAGAGAGAAAGCAGTAGAGAGAGTAGCACTTTGGCATGACGCCTGTCCTCACTAGCTTCTGCTGTATTTCCAGCATTTTTGGAATTTACCTAGTGAAACGTGTAGTGATCTAATCAGCGAACTAAGCGCTTGTAATTCCCCAGTAAAGGGAAGCTTCTGATGCAGATTAGAAGCTTTAGATGAGACATTTTCCCTCAGAGGCACCCGGGACTCCAGGTCTCTGGAAGGCGAAAGCTCAAGACATTTGGTTCCATTTCAGCATGGCTAGTGTTCACGGTCTGGGCGAGAGAGAGAGAGAGAGAGAGAGAGAGAGAGAGAGAGAGAGAGAGAGAGAGAGAGAGGGAGGAGGACTGGGACTTAGGGAGTCCCTGACGGATACTTTGTGAATTACCCCGCTACAGTGTTCACAGTCTGGATAAGAGGAAAGCAAAGGAGTGTGTGCAAGAGAGAGAGGGAAGGAGAGGTAGAGACAGAGAAGGAGAGAGACTCTCTGAAAGATGCAATTGTTGCTTCTTATCAGCTCTTTCTGTTTTTGTAACATGCCTTAAATCTGTGTCTTGTCATTCTTTTGTGTTGCTTTGCACTTGTTCTATCTTGTTCAATCTTGCAATTCCTCTGATTCCGGTAATCAAGGCCTGTGTTGGGTCCCTGGGCCAGTCTCTGAAGAGCTGGTTTGGGAAATGATGGGAATTGGCTTGCTTTTGGTGGGCTTGTTAGGGACAGGGAGGTTTCTCATTTTAAACAAGGAACAACAAGAGGCCCTACAAGTATTTACTGATTTATGTTCCTTTTTAAAGTTAAAAAGTGAAACCATTAAACATGGCTGTAGGCTTTAAAGATACCCATCAGAGTTCATTGCTATATAAGTAACAAGTGTTTCTGTTGTGATGTCACAGAAGCCAGTCCATTTTCATATGGATATCAGTCTATTTAACTATTCAGAGTGTTTTCAGGTCAACCTTTTTTATTGACAGCAGCCAAATGGTCATTTGCATATGCATATCATATATTATGTATTATGTATATATACACACATGCGTACACACAAACACACACATACATGTGCATATATATATATATGCACATGTATGTGTGTGTTTGTGTGTATATATATATCTCAGTTATAGACTGATGGATAAGTTTGTTATAATTGGGCCACTGGAGAAAAATCTCTGAATCAGAATCAGAAAACTTTATTGATCTCGGAGGAAATTGCGTATGCAACGACCGCACAGACACACAGAGACACAAAGGCAAGGAATATATCAAATTTAATATAAAGTCCAAATAAAATTCTGCTAGATACACAAAATGCTGGGGTCAGTAAGAGAGGTGGATATAAATACTACAGATAAGTCAAAGCATTGCTGAAGTAGTTTAGTAGTGGTTCGGAGTTGTATTCTTTGTCCCTTGTATGTAGTTAATTTTTGTTTACTGTGTTTAACTTATAATTTTAAAAAAATGTTTTCATGATTAGAAATTAATTATCCTCCATTCCTGTTTAGTGTGGGTTGGAGGATGTAGAATGTCACATATATAAATGGCACTGTTTGGGAAATGTCTTGTTCTGGAAACCACTGAACATTTATAATGAGGGCTGATTTATTTAATGGCTACAAATAATTTGACAGCTTTTCTCAAATTCCTCTTTGATGACTCTGTTATGCACGACATGTGTCATATATTATTGCTAATCCTGCATACTGTCATCATTCAATTAAACATATGCTTGGCAGAAGATCCGTTGGTGAACTGGCTGCTAGTGGTCACTGGCTGGAAACCACAGCTATGGGTTGATGGATGGACTTGTGTATATGCTATCAGCATTTTGAAAGTGAGGGTGTCACAAAGGGTTCTTTAAGAAAGGACATAGAAGAACCACATTTGGTTCCATTAAGAACCATGTATGAAAGCTGGTTCATTGAGAACGACTGTACATTTGATCTCCAGGAGCTGGAACAGAGTTGATGGCACTTCCACTGAAAGGTTTATTTAGGAAACCAAACAAAGTTCCCTTTCTGGCACCTTTATATTTAAGGAGTGTACAAGTTCTGCTCAGTGGGTCTGTTCGGTATTCTGGTTAAACTGGACTTTGTGGCCAATACGGTATTTGTAGTGTTTAGGTGCAAAACATCTCTTTTCATCGCTAATGATGAATTTCCGTCCAGGACTCGGCATCCCCAACAACATGAGAATGAAGCGCTGGGCCACGGGGCCTTCAGCTGCAGTGTTTGAACTGCCGCGAGGACGGATTCCTCCAGAGAACATCTGCGGGATCTGCCCAAATTCCGTTTGAACTTTTTTTTTTTACTCCTCCCTTCTCCCGGAATGTTAACGTTTGATTTTAAAAGGCAGTTTGAAACATGTATAAGGTTCGCTGGCTCAGAGAACCCCCAGGACTGCTTAGGAGGAGCTGTGTGACTGGAATTTTGTCACTTCAACCTAGGTTACATCCTTTTGAACTGTAGTTTTGCAATGCTAATGAAGCGCCACGCCATGTTCGAAGTCAAGGCTGCCTTGTTCTGCCATTTCTCCATTACGGCCATTTGTATGAAGGTGTGATGTGGGACATGGCGAGTGTATCTGAGAGCAGACCAGGGAAGCGACCTGCATCCCTGCCAAGGGGGGTATAAGGTTCCCAAGCTGTAGAATGCAAAGGTCGTACTTTTTTTATTGCACTATTAGGTATTTTCATTCAGCTGCAGCCTCCTCTGTGGGAACTTGGAGTGCCATACATTTGTTTCAATGCACTCAGCAATTGATCTCTCTCTCTCTCGCTCTCTCTGTCTCTCTCTCTCTGTCTCTCTCTGTCTCTCTCTCTCATTTACTCTATTGCCTTCTTCCTCTTTATAACACATACTCGGTCTTTTCTTCCCTGCCTCTCTCTCTAGAGCTCACTTTCTCTCTCCTCTCCCCCTTTCTCTCCATCTCCCTTGCTCCCTGCCCTTAAGACGAATGTGCTCCACTTTCAGTAGTGCTGTCAACTAGCCGTCTGCGAGCGAGAAGTGTGGGTCTGTTTGTTCACCCGCAGCACTCCTGACGCCTCGCTTTGAAATATCAAAAGATGGCACTTAATCTCGGGGTCAATTGCGTAGCGGTGCCAACATCACGTCTGAGAAAACAGTTGAAAGAATCGGGCAAACATGAAGGAGTCCATTCTTAACCTTGTCTAGGAGCACAGAATTTTACCAGGTGGCAAAATGAGGCTTGCTTGTCCTGACAGTCTGAAAATATCTCTCTTCTTTGTCTCTCTTTCTCTATCTCTCTCTGTCTATCAGGGCTGGTGTTCCTGATTCAGCCGTGATCACTGCCTGCCCGTTCTGTGGTCCTCCTCATCAATCACTGCCGCGCTGGCCCGCTCTGAACAGCACCCTCTCAAGATTTTTCGAGCCTCCCTCTGTGTCCTGGATCCCTAGTGCTTTACCCTGGACTATCATTTTCCCCATTCCTGTTGTCCCACTATGGCCAGCACCATGTGCAGGAGCTTTGGTGTCTGGGGCGGACTGAGTGTAGTCACCCTGCTGACGCTGGCCCAATGGGATTCTTACTGCTGGGGGATGACCCTGAACTCTGTTCCACTGCATCCAGTATCCAGCAGACTCCCAAGGGCTGAGGCAAGAGCTGTTCCCCAGAGGCACAAGAGGAACTGGGTGTGGAACCAGTTCTTTGTTCTGGAGGAGTACACAGGAGATGACCCGCTCTATGTTGGCAAGGTAAGGAACGGAAACCCATTCATTTTTTAAACAGAAACAGGGTTGAGCTTAGCCATCCTAGTGTGAGGCTTAATCCCTTCTACAGATTGTGAGATTTCAGCAGTCTTATAAGATCATTACCAAACACACTGTGCAACATGGATCTAACAAACTTTGGTATGACATGTATGTAGATGTATGATGGTGTGTGTGAAGTTGTGTAGATGGACGGTGGTGTGTGTGAAAGTGTATAGATGTACAATGGTGTGTGTGAATGTGTGTGTATATGTACGATGGTGTATGTGAAGGTGTATAGATGTATGATGGTGTGTGAAGGTGTATAGATGTACGATGGTGTGTGTGAAGGTGTGTAGATGTAGGATGGTGTGTGTGAAGGTGTGTAGATGTATGATGGTGTGTGTGAATGTGTGTAGATGTGTGATGGTGTGTTTGAAGGTGTGTAGATGTATGATGGTTTGTGTGAAAATGTATAGATGTACGATGGTGTGTGTGAGGGTGTGTAGATGTGCGATGGTGTGTGTGAAGGTGTGTAGATGTATGATGGTGTGTGAAGGTGTGTAGATGTACGATGGTGTGTGTGAAGGTGTGTAGATATATGTTGGTGTGTGTGAAGGTGTGTAGATATTTGATGGTGTGTGAAGGTGTGTAGATGCACGATGGTGTGTTTGAAGGTGTGTAGATGTGTGATGGTGTGTGTGAAGGTGTGTAGATGTACGATGGTGTGTGTGAAGGTGTGTGGATGTATGATGGTGTGTGTGAAGGTGTGTAGACGTATGATGGTGTGTGTGAAGGTGTGTATGATGGTGTGTGTGAAGGTGTGTAGCTGTATGATGGTGTGTGTGAAGGTGTGTCATCACATTTTACCACCTTAGTTCAAATGTGGATGATTAGGGGTCTATAGTTCGATCCTTTAGTCTTTGCCCTGGATGTACGAGGCTAATGTAGCTGACAAGTAAACATCAGTTCGCTGTGAACCAGCTACACCTGCCCCAAACAGTCTCTAATTGACTTGCTTATATAGTCTCTGACATTGTGTAACTCACTGATATGTATAAAAATATACTTCATGTATTTTCATAGATATCAAACCAAAGTTCTCTCCTTAGCACCAGAACCACAAAACTAATGTAACTAACAAACAACTGAGTACATCAGTTAGCTCTACACTAACTTGCCACACTTGCAATAAATGTTTACAACGTTTATTTTCATGGCTAAAATACAGTAGTAGCAGCAGTTTAGAAGCCTGAGTTTCAAGTACATTACTTGTTAGCAATGTTAGCTTCAGTGTAAAACTACAGATTTTAAAAAGTACAAATTTACAAAGTTTTACTACTTAGTCCAAATGTAAATCACTGGACAAAACATTTTTGGTGACCAAAGCTCTGAAGTTAATTTGTCACACTTGCCTCAAAGTGTGTGGAGTTGTTTAGTAATCTCTAATATACTTGCTTATGTGTTTATTTACACTGTACAACATTTTTATCAATAAAAATGAATAAAAGTTCAAATAAGTAGCCAAAACAGTAGCAGCAGCCATTTAGAAGGCATTGACCGCATTAGCTTCAGTGTAAAACAACAGAAGCATGTCTTGACTGACTGACAATGTTTGAAGTAATAGGACAGTCGTGTCCATTTTTTACAGAATTCCTGCAAATGTCTGCTGCTCCCTAGCCTGGATTAAAGAGGTCTACTGTGAAATGAACTGGGTTCTGAATTATTCAGCTCCATTTAAAGTTGTGCTAATTCCAACCTAGCTTCACTCATCTCCGCTCAGCACTAATTAGAGCTGAAGTTAGCTCGCTAACCCACATACATCAAAATATCATCCTTCCATTCCTGGCTCTCGAGGGATGAATGATGTAAGGAGTCACCCCGACTGACTGGAGCGAATCTGACTGGTGTCTAATAAAAAAGCCAGAGTGGCAGAAAAAAAAATCCCCTCAGATTAGCGTCAGACGCACGACTAGCACTGACACATGCTCCCCCTTTGCTGCTGTTTGATTGAACACCTCTTAAACAAATGCTAGCTGATATCTAAAGCTTTTATTTACAAAAACCCAGCGTATTTATAGGTTTAGTTTTCACTGGGGATGGGGAGTCTACTCCCCCCCCCATTCCAAGTTAGCTAAAGCTCTACCTGTCCCATTTAACGGTCTTGTAGAACTATGATGTTTAACGTAATGCTAAGTAAATTATAAGTGAAAGTGACCATTCTGTCATACGTGAACACACCACAGCACACAGTGTGAACAGCATGAAACTCTTCCTCTGTATTTAA
>JBBJLS010000041.1:26309980-26325787 GCA_037577275.1 Bryconaethiops microstoma | reverse complement strand
ATGATGGTGTGTGTGAAGGTGTGTAGATGTATGATGGTGTGTGTGAAGGTGTGTAGATGTATGATGGTGTGTGTGAATAGTTAAGGCATTGTGGGTGGTTATTTTTTCCTAGAAAGTGAGCTTTATTTTTCTGTTGGCACAAGATATTACTAAAGGTCAAGTATTTGATCTGCAGATAACTCCAGGTATTCTGTTCTTGCAATGCAGTCTATGTACGAACTCTGTGCGCCAAAAATGGAAGTTCTTTTAATCACATCTAGCACATTTTCTCCACACAATCTATTACAAGTGAAAGCTCTCTGTGTTTATACTACTAACTGCTGAGGGTAAAAATAAGTTTTCCAGCTCAGGTATGATTCCTAGCAAAGGTGTAAATTCCACTCCATTTTAAAAAATCCGTTTGCCGTCTCACCTACTTTTGTGAGCTCGAGGTTACGGGGGACGTTTCTAAATATGGTAGGTCTGCTCTTGCTTCCCAGCTGCTGGAAGTAGTATTATAATATGAAGTGATTATAGTATTGTATTATAATATGAGAAGGCCATCTGGTGTAGACTATGCCTGAGGACAGTGTGCTTTGTGTAACTGTATTTTGGTACTGTACTATTATGGAAGGTTTTTATTTATGTTTATATTTATATTTACTGGAGTATTATTGAAATCAAGTACTTTCATTTGCAAAAGTCATGTCTTATATTTTTGTTGCGATCTTCATTGTGCTTTTTACAAGTCTCCTGTTCTTTAATGTTTTTATTAAAACATTCAACCAAGTCTGAAATGGAAATACAAGACATGACTTTTGGAAATTAAACCACAAACAACTTTGCTGATATGTGTAATTACAGAAAGTGTTTTTAAACTTTCACTGAAATCCAGTTTTATTTCAATATTATTTTTAAAGTAGTACTACTTTGACTAGCTTAAGGACAGTTTCTTGTACTTTTATTTTTTTAACACCCCTCACCACCCCCCACCCTACTCCCACACTCCCAACTACACCACCGAGTTTCATACCTGTCTGAGACCACTAGTGAAAAGTGCACTCTTCTCTAATTAAATATCTTTTTATTACAAAAGATACCAGTGAAGCAAACTGAGTGACAAGTAGAATCCTTCAAATATTTACAGCTATTTTGTATGAAAGTCTTAACTTGGTCAAAGTCACAAATTTAAAAAGTAGCCTACAAATGACACACAATCTTGAATATTTCCAGTCCTGCTGTATATTGAACTCATTTGTGTGGACTTGCTGGGTAACACTATAATGGCGACAACAACAAGGTAAAGAAATGTCTTTGAAAGACTTCAGATTTGGAATGGGGAAGGCCTTTGAAGTGAAAATATTTTTTTTTTCCTGCAAGAAATATAAATTTTTTTGGCAAGAAATAAGTATGTGTGAAAAATAGCGTAATGGCGTGATTTAACACGCGTCCAACCAAGCCTGCCTCATCTTTTCTGATGTCCGTATTTACTGTTTCGGAAACCACATCTCCAGAGACAAGACGTGTCCAGGAGATGCCAAGAGTTGCCCGTTAGCAGAGCTGACATGTTTACTCAGCGAGCGGAGTCTGGAAAGCCCAGAGGCCACTGGGTGCTGTCTGCTTGCATGCGCTCGGCTCTCCACTGTAGTCCTACCAGCTGCAGCCGACAGCCCAGGACTTCGCACCACTTATTAGACTTGACTGGCAAGGGGCTGGAGACAAGTGGCTGCTGATATCCCTCACTAGCGAAGGTGTGAATGAGATTTTAAAAAAGAGGTGCTTGTGTTAGGAGTGCAGGGTTGAACTTTAAAGCTAATTTTACACTCAGAAAGTCTGGTGGCTAGGTTTTTGCGGCTAGGCCTCATAATTCCTCATTACGGCAGACGTGGCTACGTTAAAGAAAGCCTGTATGAATTTTTGAACGTTCTCCGACAATTTAGTTCCTGCCGCAGGTGTTAAATATGGATTATGGCCGGTGGATTATGGGTGCAGGATAATGAGCGTCCTGCTAGGAGCTCCTGCTCAGCTCTGCCGTAAAGAACACTAGAAGCCCCCCAACCACACACACACACACACACACACACACACACACACACACGCGCACACACACAAATTCTCCCTCCGTTTCATACCCATCGCCACATTTGTTCCATCTGTGATCTGAATTAGTAATAACATACATTACTATTCTTCTGCTATTGCTAAAGCCTCCTCTAATATTTGCCTTTGCATTTTCGGCGCTTTCATTTGATAGTGGAGACAGGCGGAATGTAAGTTGACGTGCGCATTCCCATCAAAGCCTTGCCTTGGCTTTTAAGTGCGTCTCGCTGATGGTCGCCAGCTCCTTGCTAATGGTCGGATGTGTGGATGAACATGTCTGTTTAATGAATATCTGATGCATTGTTTGATCGGCACTCTTTTTGATTTCACAGGCCCACTCCCAGATTAAAGGAAATGCGAGGATTAGTAACATGCCCACAGTTAGTAGTAGTCCGGGCTGCCCGTGAAATTGGAAGATATCATGTTTTCTTGGGGGGGGCACACACAGCCTTATATTTTGAGGACTACGTTTGTCCTGAATTGATGCTGAATTCCATCACAAACGCTCCGAGCAACTACCGGTCATAAAACACACTGGGCTGTGCATGTCTACAAGCGTCCCTTAGCACACACACACAAATGTTTGTGCACGATCTTTAGCAGCACATAGTGTGTTTCAGACAGCAGGCTGAGCTTTATTAGGGCCTGGCTCATCTCCAGCACTCTAAATGGAAAGATCCAGGCAAAACAGAAGTGACTGAACATTGGGGTGTCTCGGCGCTGAATGATAATTAGCTGAGGCATGAACACACTAGATACTGTGTTTTATGCGCGCACACACACACACACACACACAAACACACACACACACACACAGACAAGCTCACATACACTACCGTCTAAGAATTTGGAATCACTTAAGTCAGAACTATGGCTGTTAGATCCTGTTAGCCATTTAGCAAAATTTCTTCTGTCTGGCTTTTTTTAATATGAAGCAGTTTGGATATTAATTTTCATTCTTTCACTCTATTCTTTGGCTCTCTCTCGCTCTCTCTTTCTGTCTCTCTCTTTTCCCCCTTTCTTTCCATTTTCTCTTTGCCTCCCTCTCTCTTTCTCTTTTTGCTTTCTCTTTCTCTCTCTTTGCCTCTCTTCCTCTCTCTCTCTCTCTCTGCCTCCCCTTTGTATCTGTCTTTTTGCCCCCCCCCTCCCCCCCCTCTCTCTCGCACTGCATGAACCATTTCTGGGTGTCTTCCACACCCTGCTTTCATGTGCTCCTCTGCAGAAGAATTCAAAAGCTCGTCTGGGCCCGGCAAGAAAAGACAGAGGTTCACTTCCTTGCCCTGGCCCGGTTTAATTATAGAATAACCGGGCAGGAATATGGCAGAAATCATTCGGCAGAAAACCTTATACAGACCTAATATATTACTGCCCAACATGATAGACTCCTTATGGACAACTATATTATGGAGGGATCGCACATATTTCTTCCTCAGCTCGCCTTGCTTGTTCATTCGATCAGCACTATTAAAAATTAAAAAAATCCATGTTGATTAAAGAGGGCTGTGTGATGCAGAACCCTTGCTGCCATTAGGTGCTGTCGAAATTATTGCGAATGTGTGATAACAGTTACCAACTAAATAAAAAGCATACAAGCTTTAAAAGAAAGAACACCAGTGCTCATTTATAAACTATTTATAACCAGCATGCATTAGGTGGACTCTTAACAAATGCCTGCTCTGCGAACAGTGAGGTTCCTGCTAAAGCCTGAGTAGTCTGATAAATGAATGTGCTGATCAGTGACTTATCTCACTGTTACTGAGCTCTTTTGAGGGATGAATATTCTCCACAGTAGTCAATAACTGAGCATTACATGTCTGTCCATTACTCAATGGGGCCACAAAAACACACTCGTGGGTAACAAAGTGGAACGCACCAATAAGCATGCAAGGATATCTCACTTCTAAATGTTTCAAGAAAAACTGGTAAAGGAATTAAAAATGCGATATTTTAACACATTTCTCTCAATCCATTCAACCCAGCCTCTGTGGCGCAATCAGTTAGCATGTTTGGCTGTTAACTGAAAGGTTAGTGGCCACCCAGGGATGGCAGCATTAGCAGAAGCCTTGTTGGGGCAGTAGGTAGCGTGTCAATCTCATAATCTGAAGGTCGGGAGTTCGATCCTCACACAGGTCGAACTTTTGCGGCAGCTGGTGGCCTAGTGCTTAGGGAGTTGCCCGTGCAATCTGAAGGTTGTGGGTTCGAATCCCATCACTGCTAGTGTCATCACTGAGGTACATTTGAGCAAGATACCATCCCCACACACTGCTCCAGGCGCCTCTCATTGGTGGCAGCCCCCTGCTTCACTTGGTGAATGGGTTAAATGCTATTCCTCATTCATTGTTGTCACTGTGTAATGTTCTGTGGCGTGTTCTCGACTAAAAGGGGCCACTTTACATCTTGCTTGAACACGTTCAGATTACCGTGGTGGGTCTGGGGCAGGCCTTGGGTGGAACTTGATTGACCACCACCCTTACTAGTTGGTTTTTAAGTGATCTAACACTGGTAAATTGACCAGAAAAGAACAGTCTGTGACAGTAGTGGGCCATGTAGAAGTTCATCCAGTTTGCTGTTTAAAACCAATTTATAGGATTTGTAGTTACCTTACAGGTGTGCCACACGCAGTGAGAGTTACTGCAGGGAAGCTACAGAAAAATGAGTCCTTCGAAGTAAGGTGTTCACTCAGTGGGGTCAGACACATGCCCAGCCCCCATTGGCATTAGGTAACCGTGGTTATTTTCACAGGGTAAACGCTGCATCAAAACAACTGAATAATGATGCTTTTATGCAGGACCTTCTATTCTCTTATGATGAGGCATTAGAGAGGCATTAGAGTTCAGCACACTGTGGTTGGCTTTAAATTGCAGCTTTATAACATCATTCTCAGTTTAGATTTCATGGATAATGTTGAGCAACCAACATTTTTGGGTTAAAAGTCAACTTTAATCACTTTTCACCTTTTAAAACGTTTCAAAAGATGATCTAAAAAGAAGGCAATGATGACCGGTTTACCTGTTTTGCAATTTTGCACAAATATTTCATTTCTTAGATATGATTATTTGAAGGAAAATAAGTGATGGTAAACCTGTAAAAAATAATATTATAAATTTTTTTTTTAAATTCTAAGAGGTTTCTATCGGAAGTCACAATTTACAATATTGTTTTATATATACAATATTGTTATATATATTGTTTACTTACCAGTATCGCAACACTGACCTTTACAATATGAAATTATATATATATATAATTTAGTATTGTAAAGGTCAGTGTTGCTTTACTGGTAAGTAAACAATACATTGTGCCGCTGTACTAAGAGAGGAAGTGACTTAAACGGCACTACTGTCTGAAAGTCTCTGTTCCAGTTGCTGTGATGTTTATGGAGGAGGCGCAGATAGAAGCTGGGAGAAAAGCAGGAGCTTGAGAGCAAACAAGGCTTCAGAAGAGATGCGGCACAGAGAATTCAAATCAATGTGCTCCTGTTTTGATTGAATGACAACTTCGATGCTCCCGGAGGGGACATGCAGAACCATTAGAAGCATTTTGTCA
Organism: Bryconaethiops microstoma; assembly: GCA_037577275.1. Classification (NCBI taxonomy): domain Eukaryota; kingdom Metazoa; phylum Chordata; class Actinopteri; order Characiformes; family Alestidae; genus Bryconaethiops; species Bryconaethiops microstoma. The sequence goes on along the minus strand of JBBJLS010000041.1, from coordinate 26,320,162 downwards.
CACTTCATCTCCATGGCAGCACATCATACCACCCGGCACTGGGATTGTTGTTCGCAATAGTTTTTCACTGATCGCAGGAGTTTGAGAGGAAAAAAAACAAGTTTCCCAGTAGATACTGGAATAGAAAAGGTGCTTCCATGTTTGTCTTGATCATGTGCTGGAGCAGACAAACAGATGGTGTTTTTGTCATTTTATAGCTACAGAAATTACTCAACAAAGTTTTTAAATGAATATTATCATAACATTAACAATAAGATGATAACTGTGGAAAAACAAACTCAATGCACCAACATGTTGTTTACTTATCATCTGATTTAGGTTGTGTCATTAGTACTCCTACAGCAATTACAGTATAGTCTTGTGGCATATTTTGATGTTTTTTAACACATTGTTTTATTTATGACTATATTTTGCAAAGTGTTAGCAAAAACTGTCAAGCTAATAAGCTTTGGCTATTAGCTTTATGTGTTTGTTTAGCTAGGCAGTTTGGTAGTTTTCTATTAGTACTGCTATGGCAATGATAGTCACTTTGTGTATTTTGTGCTTTTTCAACACATTATTTTATTTAAGATGTTAATTTGTAGAGCATTAGTAGAAAATTAGCAAGCTAGTCAGTTATTTAGTTTATATGGTAGTTTTGCATTAGTACTGCAACAGCAATGATAGTCTCTTCATGTAGTTTGAGCTTTTTAACACATTGCTAGATTTAAGATCTTAGCTTTATGTGTTTTGCCGCAATACTCACATGCAGTCATATTATTTAGTGGGGAAAGTGACTGCAGTTATTATTATATAAAACAAAAATGTATACCCACTTATTCCACACTAGGTACTTTGCAGTATTTTGGTGAGCAAAAACACTTTATTATTAATTATGCAGAACATTTTCCAGTCCATTTCATCTGTAGCATTTAGGGTAGCAACATAGGTAACCACGTTAGTGCCAACAGAAGTGCATCTTTGATGCCAGCTGGACCACTCTGGCAAGGGGGACCACCATGGTTATCACAACCATGATGCCAAATCACTGATATGAAAAAAAATATTAGCAGACTACTAAACTGCACCTGTCTGATTCTAACCTTAACCTCAATCTGGGCAAATGGAACACACACACACACACACACACACACACACACACACAAACATACATACTAACAAAAGCACGCAAACCCTCCCCTGGTTCACACCTGCTTCATTTTTTTAGAAACAAAAGAAGACTTCCAGTAAAATGGCATTTAAATACCAAGCCAATGCATTCTTGTTGCATTAATGAGCCTATAATGACTACCGCCAAACTTTCTCCTCCTACTGTCATTTTTTACTCTGATTTTCAAAAATTGATTTAAAGTAACCAAACAAACACTGGAAAATAAACTAAAGAAATGATGCCAGAAATAAATGAATGCAACAATTAGGCAAATAGATTCTCAAATGCTGATTTTTAAAGAGCCCCCAGTGGTTTATGCCAAGGCTGGTCATACGGAATGAACCCGACCAATATTATCATCCATGTAATTATACCAGAGCAGTTTTAATGAATATTCTTTTGTCATCTTGATATTGTAACACCAGTAACTGGAATTATTGCCTATGACCCTACGTGGGCTGATGAATATTGATACAATCGGTCCAGCTCAAACGAAAACCTTCAAATGAAGGGATGTCATGGAGGGCACCATGAATAATACATGCTCTTGTCTCTAGGGTGGGTTCAGTAATATCAACAATTATTAATGATGACCCCCGTGTCTCTGCTGAAAGTACACATTCATTATCGCACTTCCAGACTCAATCGCGTCGGAACCGGTCTGAGTGAGAGTCCGCTTTTATTAATAGCGCTCATCACACAGAGTTATGTTGACTCACAGTCCTGCTTTAAAGAGCCCATAATTTAAGTTTTTTGTCCCACTCAATAAGTAAGCTGTGTTGAAATGTACTGAACCAACTGTTATTTTGAAATTAAAATTCCTAGGATAACAGTAGACTTCTTTCAAATGTCCTTAGATGGAGACTATTTGGCTGGCCCAGTTGCTGTGGGCAGTCATAAATGAATGTATTCACTCTTGTGACATCACAACCATGATGAAGTCAAACTTGAACATTTTTCAGATTATATGAACAGTATGGAACAGGGAAGAAAATGGTATTTGTTGAAGCTTACACAGATTATCAAACTTTTATTGAAAAAAATTAGAAAATTCAGATACTGCTTCTCATTAGAATCTCAATGGTTCCTAGTGGTGGCCCCTGGGGCACGCCACAAATGCACAGTTTAGTGTTTTCCCCGCTCCAGCACACCTCATTCAACTCATTAAGGGGTTGATAATTAATCAGTGGGTGGAAGCAAGTGTGTGATAGCCTTGGAAACTCTGTGCAGTTGTGGGGTTCCCCAAGGACTGTGGGCTGGGAATCATTACAGCATTTCTTGCCGTAGCCCACTCGCTGCAGGTGATGGACTAGGGCTGTCGAGCAGAATCCCGAAGCTGACTGTCGAGTGTCCGTCTGCATTCAGCCTGGGCGTGCGGAGCGCTCCTGCTTTAATTGGAGGGGATCTTTTGATGCTGTGCAGTAGTTCTGGTGGGAGAAGGGCTTCCCAAGCTCCCTCTGCTGCTGCTGCTGCTGCTGCTGCAGTCCATTTGCATCTTCTTTTTCATGCTGCCAAAACCAACTTGCACCTCACCTCCTAAACGGGGGCTTAATGAGAAGCAGGCCAGCCTAAACTCGCACTGAGGTTTCAAGATCCAACGCTTCCCCCCCGGCCACTGAAAGGGCTAGGTTGAGTAGATTTAAACACATGCTCTCTTTGCCTCTTGCCCCTTCCACCACATCAGAGATCCACCGCAGCTGATTTAAATCAGAATGAAATGGGGATAAAAGAGGCCCTTTTATGTTGCGGATCAACAAGCACCACCCACCCAAATCCCCTTTTTTTGCAGTGATTTTGAACATGTGTTTGGTAATTAAGTGCGATGCAGAAGGAGCCTTTTCATCTGCTTCCCCACTTGTGCGGATCACTGCCATGGCGATTTGTCATTACCGCAGATGAAAGTCATCAGGTTGGCAATCATAACCTGCGATCCCATGCCAATAGAGCACAACATGTGCACACAAACACACACTAACACACACACAAGCTGTACACACATGTGCACGCACAGACAGCATGGTGTATACACATCCATATTCATCCTGTACATCACGCACACACAAGAAAAAGCCTTTGCACAAACACACATGTGCACATTTACACACAGTGGCGGTGCCAAGGGCGTCCTGCAGCCACGTCTGGAACATGTTTAACTCCCCCAGTGCACCCCCAGAAATGTAAATATCATTTGTACACATTGTACATGCCCACTATTGATCAAAATTAAACATAGTAACTTTAAAAGAAAAAGAGAGCTTGGGAGAAAAGATGAGTGTTTGCCAGACCACTAGGGGACGGTAGTCGGCTGCTAGATTAATGATCCCTTGTGTTAATTGGCATTGACTTAATTGTTAATGAACCATTTATGATTAAATGCAGCAAAAGAGAAAAATGATTATACACTGTAAAATGATTCAGGGTTTTAACTTTTAAAAAAATTAAATTAGCTTTAAAAAGTGTCCACAATAAATGGGAGTGATTGGAACGGAAAAAAGCAGCAGTTTCCCTTTGGAAAATAGAGGAGTGCATTTCAAAATCATTGAAAATGTATTGGTTACATTTTTTCCTGGTTTTGGGAAGTCAGTTGTGGCAGAATGAAGCAGTTCACATTCACTGGAGTCATGAATGCACAGAAACCACTGTTTAAAAGTCCTACAGCTGGAGCGTGAAACGTATGACAGCAGTGCTGAAATGTTTGATTCTCTGTGTTGAGAAATCTAGTGTATTTGTCTACAATGAAAATAATTACAATCACAAAAGTTCCACAGGAAACCATTTATTTTAGAAATGGGAGGGATTGTCGGTGTGCCTTGTGTGCAGTCATAATATTGGTGATAATGTTGGACAAGAGGGCTAAAACAATCACATCTGTACAATTAATCACACACACTATTGCATTGTACCCTGTACAACAGAAATATCTAGCCTGAATGTCTGTTACAAGCAGTTGTACAATCATTAGCTTGGTGCTAAAAGGGTGCTAAAAGAACTGAGCACAACTAAAGTCCTGGAACTTGAATGAATAATTTTAATGTTTCTGCATTAAACATTACCATGTTGTGAGAGTCACAACGGTGTATCTAACATTCATAAAAAGTTAATAATTGCATGTACGTGTAGTATTTGACTATCACTCTGAGTGTGTCGCAATCAATCACATCCATGACTGGGAGCAGGGCTGGATTGGGACAAAAAATCGGCCCAGGCATTTTGAGCCGAGACCGGCCCACCAGGTATTGATGGAAAGACAATGAAGGCCATTATTCTATACAGTAGGCTACTTAGTGTAAACCAAAAGGCTGCTTGGTCTAGTTAATTAGAAATTAGGACAGAGAGGAATTAGTGAATTTAGTGATATTTTCGAGGGCGGTTTATTCACCACATGAATAAACAGCACAACAACACAGAATATTTCCTCAATCATGGCAACCAGACAGAGAAAGGACGGTGAGGATCTGGTATGTAGAAAAATGTGGGACAATACTTGGGTCATATACTTATCCAGTACTTATTTAGAGGAACCACCTGGACAAACACTGAATGAAGTATGTTGGGATCCTGAAAAATATGACACAGAGGAACAGAGATGAGATGAATATTAAATTTTATACATTAAAGATTGTGATTGAGTGATATTTTCATAGACTATATACTCACCACATCAATAAACATTAAGTAACAGCAACAGCAACAACGAATATTTCTTCAAACATGGTAACCTTTAAAAAGTGAAAGGAGGCAGACAGAGAAAGGTGAGAAAGAATAATTTTTGATGGACTTGCTCAGATGATCACAGTACTGGTATCTTTAATCTATAAAAATAGTTTAATCATGTATCCTATACTTACCAAGACGAAACCACGTCAGCCTTCCAAAAATGAGTGACAGCATCCTATAAGAGACAACGAAAGGTTAAGACGGGAAGAAAACAGCTGTTTGTATATACAATACCTCACTCTTATATTTATTCTACCTAGTGTCTTATGCATTAAGACCAATTAAGATGCATTATGCATTTATGTAGTTACTCTTAACGCCATGCCACTTTATGTTAAAAAGCACCATCATCTCCTGGCAAATCCTAATTTGTTTCAATCTAAATTATATATGTAAGTGTAGAGGGTTTATGATTAGCCTAATCTTTTTTTTCACGTGAACATTTTTGCTCTGTTGAGCTTTAGCTGTTTCTGATTTTAAAAGTACTGCATAGTGCACTGACTATACGTAACTGACTAAATTAATACAATTTAATTACTAAAGCACTAAGATCACAGTCAGTATAGCGAAAATGCCCAGAAGTAGAAAAACACATTTGTGTTATTTTAACATATTTGGCAGCATCTGCCTGAAGGGCTTGTCTTTTCTTTTATTCATTTTTTCCGCGCCTCCTTTTTGTTTCTTGCCAGTCTCCATTTCGCTGATCTCGTCTCTCGCTGTATGAGATTGACAGCCGAGGTCCAAGAGGGAAGGGGCCAGCCCATGTAAGTGGTCCAGCCCATTATCAATCATGTCTAATGGGCCGATCTACCAATTTTGTGTACCAATAGGTATACTGACTAATACCATCCATTATTAATACTATTAATTTAAATAGAAATAAGACCTGGCCAGCCCAAAATTACTATCGGCCCACCGGGCAAATGCCCGGTATGCCCAATGGCCAGTCCAGCACTGGCTGGGAGCACAGGTAGCTTTGCTCTATCTGGGAGGGTAGGATGGCCCAGGGTTTTCTCATGTTAGCCAGCATGGAAGTCTGTGAGCCGATGTAACAGAATAGGCAGTCAGTGTTCTCCTCCAAGCATGTTGAGCTGTCCACTGACATTGCTTTACCTGCAATTCAAAAAGATTCTGTGGTGCTTCACATGACTGGGAGGAAGCACATACTAGTCTTCACTAAACTGGTGAAAAATTGCAAAAAATTCCAAGAAGAAATTTAGGGAAGCTTTAACTACATGTATTACATCACAGCACATTTGACAGAATAAGCATATCCATAGGTTGGGCTAGAGATAAATCAGCCCCACCTTAGCAACTTATTTTTCTGTGTTTTTATGACCTGTAAATGGTGCAGTTGTTTGTTGGGCCACATGAGTCCAAAACAATCATGGATTAATGGCCATGATTAAACATTATTTTGCCTTTTCTTTGAAAGAGAGGGAGGGCTGAGCCCTACTAGCCCCTTTATACCACCCACCTCAGGTTCAAACACACACACACACACACATATATAGGAATACACACAGTTACAGGCATGCTGTACATGCACAAACCCACACATATTGTTCCAACATCAATGCATACTATAAATACACACATACACACATACACACACACACACACACACACACACACACTCATATGACACTCGCATTCATTAAAACCATGCATTAATTACCTGGACACACGTGCATGCGCACACCCTCACATACAGCTCTATTGAGATAATTGAAGCTGGGTATACTGCGTCTGGCTGCTCTTTTTGATGGAGTCTGGCAGACTCTTGAGCAAGAGGATATGAGATGACACCTCTGAATCTAATGACAGCCAATAAGAAAAGGATTCCTCCACAATGCAGACGGAATGAGGCTCGCAGTTCCCCAGTCTGGGGCCTGCGCCACAATACAATACCATTTGCATTTTTATAGCGCTCTTAAGGTGTTGATTCAGGTGAAATATCACAATGAGGAATGGATCTATCACCTCGAGACCATATTGAAAAGGCACAGGCAAATCAATTCCATATGTAAAAAGCTAGCAGGTGCAAATGATTGACTTATCTCCAATATTCAGGCATTTGCATTGTTATATATATACATGCCGGATCTGAGGCCTGCGTGTGATTGGAGAAAGACACTTTTGGAAAGCAGCTGAAATGATATTGTTAAGTGTCAAGCTCACCTGAGGTAAATAACAAAAAACAAACAAAAAAAACCAAAAAAAAAAACAAGCCCGTCCTCATCTCGTCCCAGATCTGTCGTTTGCTGTTAAATGTCACAAACAAAAGACAGCGACACAAATGCAGCTACCAGAATGCCAAGCTAGATTTTTATCACCTCGCTACAGTGACCCAAGAATAGTTTACAAGCAGCTGCAGGACTGATGAAAGTGTATGTGTGTGTGTTTGTGTCTTTGTGTCACTTGGGGGGCAGGCAAAAATGTTGAAAACTGGTAGGTGAGGTGGGCGGGTAGGAGGTGGGTTTGTGGCAGACATAAAAAAAGTTTGGCACGGGCAGGTGGTGTAGTTGTATGAATGAAAACATTTTGTCAGCCAGGGAAGGGGTTTTTGTCATGTGTTAATGAAATAATTTTGCTGACAGGGCAAGGATGTGTCGGTGATGTGGGATGTCCTGATAAGAGTGGCATTCAGGGGCCAATTTCCCAAATAGGGTGTCCAAGAACCTGCCGTTTTTCTTTTTGCTGCAATTTTTAGATTACTGGTCTCCAACCGTTTAAACGCAGACTTTGTCCATCTTGGACTAAACTAACCCATCAGTGCTCCGCCCACAAGCTACTGTCATAGCTACTGTTTTAGAAGAGATTCCAGTCGCTTCTAAAGATCTTGTGATCTCCTTGCCTTTGCATTTTTTGTTTACAATATTTGCCATTAACAAATCCGCTAAACTGGTGTAGTCAATCTATCTAGACCTGTTTGGAGTCCAATTTTTGCTTCGTTAGTTTAAATCTGTAGCTACATGTAAATTCATGCCCAGAATTTCTCTTCATTTCATTCATTCATTGAGGTGGTACAGACTTTGGGTGTGATTTAGGACACAGTGTGACTGTGTTCTATTAAAAATGAACAAAATTGCCCATGTAAGATTAACTCCACTCTAAATTACATTAAACCAGATTTTTGTTAACATTCTATCCAATCTTTACACCATCACTGAAACTGACATCTCATCTCAGTCTTACACTTTGTATAATACAATCTGGGCCTGGAAAAAAGCAGCTTTGAATTTGTGTAGGCCAAGCAGTGGCTGGCATTTGCACATGCAATGGAGTATTAAACAGAAGCTTTTTTTCCTGAATAAGCTTGTTCAGGCACTTTATTTTCATCTGTATTGTTACTTTCACAAAAGGAGGCAATGCTTTATGTGAGTTTCAGTTTTAGCTAAAAGATGAGCCAAGTCCTCCGCTGTAGGCTAATGGTAATTGGACAGTGCATTAAAAGTACATTTATGGAATCCTGGGATGCTCAGCTGAACTATACAATGTGACGAGACTTATTTTTTGCTCCACAGCTCAAAGATGACCTCGGGTCGCAGTCTCGAACAGAACACGCGACTGTGTTCTGGCCCAGTGCTAATAATGCTAATGCAGCAAACGTCTTGAAATAGCTTAGCTACTCTTCTGTGAGATGATGAAGTACGAGGGTGCATTTTGCAAGATTGTTTGAATACTACAGTGTATTCCAAACACTGAAAGGGAGCTGAGAAGTGCACAGCATTCCCAACTGCTTTTATTCAACTCATTGCAGAGCTGCATGCTAGGTAATTATATGTCAAATGTATTAATCCGGACTGCACGACATCAAACATGCCGAATCCATTTCGAAAGATGGGATAAAATGATTAGAGGCGAATGGTGTGTTTCCTGAAGTTTCATTGCGTGACTTTTTTCCGTTTTAAAGTAGCTGGAAAGGCTAACATATGTATATTTGTGTTGCAATGTGAGTAGTGTATCTCATTACAGAACTAACATCTGCTCCTCATATGTGCCCACGTTGGCGGATGTAGCAAGGTGTAGTTTGTGCGTTTTCTCGAAACATAAACAGGGAAACTGCTTTAGCTTCAAATGGTGTTTTTCCTCCTCATATGGTCCAATCGTGTCATTCGTTTCGGCAGCACTCAGTTCTTTAACAAGAGGCATGTTCAATGGCTTGATTGAGTAGATGTAGCTAATTAAGAGAGGCGCCGCCATCTGTAACGTAGCCAGGCCGTGCGGATTTCAGTCACACTTTCTGAATCCCAATGAACGAATTAAGCCTGAATCAGGGGGAGACGCTTCAGCAATGTTGCAATGAGCCGATCGCTCAAGAGATACAGGCCCTAATATGCGCCTCAGTCATTGCGATTTTGCCGCTAAAGTTTGTTTTAGCTCGAAATTCGCTCATTAAATGTGACCGTGACAAAAGTAATGGATATGTGCTGGCAGGCATGAATGCACGGCGTTCCTAATCAGCAGCCAATCGGACCGGGCATGAGGGACGGGAGGAGTACGGAGGAACGTTCCTGCAGGATGCAGGAAAGGAGACAGATGAACGGTAAATTAGCTGTGTGTAAAACAGGCGGCGTCCGTAATCTCGCCGCATAATTGGCCTCACCACTTTTTCGCCCACGACAGATGACAGGGTTGTAATGGCTGTCTTCATTTGTCTTGCTTTATTATGGCATAAGCGCTGGCAGCACGGATCTGGCCGCGCTCCTGGACAGCCAATGGCTCATGCCATCTCTTCCGACACTTTTTCACTGGTGGATTCTTTGCGATTGACGAGGTTCAGGGTTAACAAGCCTCACTTAGATTAACAGTTTAGCAAAATTTGACTAATTTATTCCATCCTCAATCCCCACTTCCTCAGACCAGTTAAAACACGCCTGATGTGTAATGTTTGTCTCTTTAGTTTTGCAATGGAACTACGAGCCCTGTACTTTTCTATTAGTTGTTATCGTGTAACTTTTGTGCAAAACTAAAGACACTGACACTGTCTGGCAATAAGGTTATTTGTGTCATATTTGCATTTATTCAGAAGTTCTGTGCTGATATAGTAAACAGAGGCATGTTAACCGCTTTAAAAATGTTTTTTATTATAAGTCGAGTCATCTCACTATGATTGTTATTGTCTGTGGCCTCAAACCAGCTTTGCATCTCGTAAGAGAACACAGTAGATATTTAGAGCATGGCAGCAATTCATGCTGCATGATTTACTAAGAGAGATGGACTCATGACTTTGAGAGAGAGAGAGAGAGAGAGAGAGAGAGAGAGAGAGAGAGAGGGAGAGAGAGAGAGAGAGAGAGAGAGAGAAAGAGAGA
>JBBJLS010000041.1:26250736-26309880 GCA_037577275.1 Bryconaethiops microstoma | reverse complement strand
CCCCAGTGTTTTGAATCAGCAGGTTCCAGACACAGCAAATAGCAGCTCGTATTGATTAGGGTTTATCTCAAACAGTCTAGGCCCAGGACGGAAAAACAGAGGCCGTTTAATCGCACGGGAATGAGTCAACCGCCGATAATGCCAAAACGAACAAGCTTCCGGAGAGGAAATTAATTCCGGGTCTGGTGGAGACGTGGGTAAAGATAACCTATTGCAGAGAGCCGTTATTACGATATGCTTTTGTAAAGAGTGAGAGGCCAGCCTGGAGAAGGTCCACACTATAACGTGACTCTAAAACAAGATAATCCTGTTTTAATTATGACACAGCCGTAGTCCTGAAAGAGCTTTAAACCTTAGAACGCAAGTGGCACGGATCCTTGTTGGCAATACAACAAATGGTAAATTGTCGTCATACCACAAAACAGCTCCTTATTTGAAAGTTCCCCTGATCTGTGTTGATGAACCCCTGCCACACACACCCACCTAACCCATCCACCACACCAAACCCCCCCAACCCCCCCAACCCCCCGGCAAAATATTAAGATAAATTAAAAAAATGATTTTACATTGAATTTTTCATTAATTTGATCAATGATCACAGAGAGCTAAATCAGGGTGTGTGAGCAGTGTTGAAGGCCAGTGTTATACCCAAAGTGACCTAATATTGATTATTAAATAAAAAAAATTAGATCTAATATTACTGAGGTGGGCTGGCGCCCCGCCCAGGTTGAGTCCCTGCCTTGCTCCCGTTGGACCCTGTATAGGCTCCGGGTTCCTACAACGCTAGTAAGGATTAAATGGTTGCAGAAAATGAATGAATGAAAGAATGAATCTAATGTAATTCCCATGTTTTAAATATAGATTTGGGTTTGTACCTTTATATCACCCGCTATATTTGAGTGTTGACTGTGGGCTAGATATGTGGTGTAGTAATTGTGTCAAGAATCTGATTGGTCATCTCGTTTCTATATGGTTCAGAGCAGAGCAAGCAGAACTTTGATGTGTCCACTGTTGTCCAATAGCAGGTTATGACTTGTTCTGTTTGATGCAAATGATTTAAATGTAAAATGGAACATTTTAGCACATTTTATAAAATGCTCCTGTTTTAAACTGTTTTTATACAGCCAGAGTCAAAACCCAAGGCCCGAAGATAGTGGCAGGAAATATCGGGCCGGGTTCGGGTAGAGAATCTAAACTCTATGTGGAAATGGCCTCTTTGCCTGGCTGCACTGTATTAAGCCTCATTGACAAAGCAGTGTAATGTAGGACAAAATGTTGAATTGAGACTGAAATCTGAGATGTAGGGCAGAAATGAACTTTAATATGATCACGTTAATAAGAGAGAATCAGGCAAAGACTGATACAGAAATGTGATCCTGCAGGTATTGTGAGGACGGCACTACCCAATATGGACCGAGAGGCGAGAGACCAATATCTGCTGGTCATCCAGGCCAAAGATATGGGCGGCCAGATGGGTGGCCTCTCAGGAACCACAACAGTGACAGTCACGCTAACTGACGTCAACGACAACCCCCCACGCTTCTCCAGAAGTATGACTATCGCATTTTGAATCATACACATTCAATACATCAGTGCTGTATACACCAGCTCAGTTCATTGTAATTCTTTAGGACAAGATTAAATCTCAGTTTTTACAATTGGATCAATCACTCAATATGGACAAATATGAACTCTTTATAAAATCATAGAATATAAACAATAAAAACAAGACACTGACCTTTTTGTCATTTTTTGTTGAAGTTTTAGAGTGGAAAAAAGACCAAGAACTTTCTTTTGGCCAAAAAATACAAGCCAACTTTACTTATTATCCAAGTGTTTCATTTTTCCATTTTTACAAAGCTCCAAGCATTTCTTTTTAGCCCAAAAATGAGCACATACCTTACTAAACATTCTTAGAATTCTTTCTCACAATTTCTGTAGCTTTTTAAAATTACTGTGTCCAAAAATTATTATTATTGTTAAATTATTATAATGAATTCCAATAATATGTTTCTTAAAATTTTATATTTGAAAATAGCCTGAGAATTTGACTTTTATTCTTTTTTTTTTAAATAATTAAAAACAAGAGCAACTGAGTCTAACAACATGCCTGTCATGTCATGTGGGAGCCAAAGGACGGAGGCGCAAATGCGGGATTCCATTTTTACATGTGTAGTGCTTTATTCACCAAAGAGTAGTAAGTATAAGAGTGGACTGACCCCAGTACATGAAACCAAAGCACTTAAATACAAACAGAACTAAAACCCCGAACAAATCAAAACCCACAGTTTGCAGTGCCCGCGCCCACACAATTCCAGAGTCCACACAGTTAGCTCTATGAGCGGAGTGGCTAATGTAACACAGAGCGGGGGCACATGGCAAGTGTGGACCGGCAACAGCGGCCAGGTGATAAGGGAAAAAGAGAAATAGCATCATCAATAATTTCTGTATGTGTGTGTGTGTGTGTGTGTGTGTGTGTGTGTGTCGGTGTGTCGGTGTGTAGAATCCTATCAGTTTGCAGTGCCAGAGTCTCTGCCCGTGGCATCAGTGGTGGCCAAGATAAAGGCCCTGGACTCGGACGTGGGAGCCAATGCAGAGATGGAGTACAGAATTATAGAAGGAGACGGCCTCGGGGTGTTCAGGGTCCAGCCAGACGCAGATACACAGGAAGGACTCATAACTTTGCAGAAGGTGGGCAACAGAACGGCCGGCGGAGGGGATCTTCCAGTCCGGCCCTGTTCAATCTGATCACAGCCGGGTCTGACTGAATGTAAAAGCTTAAAAGCTTACACTACTCCAGCATTTTTCACCCTAACCGCCACCTGCCACATCTGTATCATACAGTCGCTTCCCAGCAACAATAATTTACATTTCTTTGCAGCCATTCACTGAAAACACATTTTGAATAGAATCCAAAGGGCGACTGCTTCTGAGAATACATATTTGAAATATGAGGCTATATACAGATTCAAAACAGCAACACTTCCACCCTGTGTTAGAATGAGATAAACATTAGAGTTTTATCTTGAAGTTAACTTTCAAACAGTGGAAACGGGCATGACTGAGGACCACCAACATTGGGGGCTGAGGCAATCATCTATAGCTCCAGTGCACAAGCGGGGTGATGCATCTTTGACAGAATTGCACTCCTCCCTTCTATGAAAGGGACTTTTAAGCTTTGAAAATGAGCTGGTCATCCTGAAAGCTATCTTTTCAATGCTGTTTAGACTATTTTTCTGCTGCATTTCTCTTAACTAGTCTCGCCATTTGCAAGGCATTAACTCCAAATTGTTTAATCAGGAATGGTGTAAAACCTTTTGATTTGATTTACAACTTCCACATAGCAACCTTTTTTCCTTATTTTGTCTCATTGGAATGAATGGTGGAAAAACGTTTTTGTACCCTACTTACATCAGGATGATATAATTGCATGACCTACAGTTTATAAAGGACATGGGATTTCCTAGCTTCTGGCTGGAAACGGTCTAGCAATCACCTGGAACACCATATCAACAACCAATCAACAGTTTAGCACCCACCGGAGATTTCATACCAATAGGTTAGCAACCACCTGGTATTATGCAGTAACTACCCGGCACTACCCATGTAATCGTCTCTTTTATCACACTCATACTTGCAGCTAGTTTTCACACTCATCATCACATGTATTTTTACCCTCATTTTTGCGTTGCTCGTATTGAAGTTTCTGTGTTCTTTCTCTGAGTTTGAAGCAGCATTCCCTGTTTAGCTGTTTCTGGTTTTTGTTCCATTTTTGGGGGTTTTGCCATGGATTTGCCTAGCGTATGCCTGCCTGCCTGTATCTTCTTGCTGTGATAAGACCAAGTCTTGGAATAGCCCGAGTAAAGTTACTCAACACATGCAGGCTGCCTCCCAGCTCCCTACATTACAGAAACAGTACAGTCTCATAACTGCTGTCATACCATTTGCACTAGATAGATTACAGTAGCAACAGGTAGCCCATCTAATTATAATAATCTAAGACAAAAGCACCTTGAATTATTTGTCGTGTTCCTCAGACCATTCTTGAACCGTTGTTGTAGTCTGGCAGGACGTCTTATCCTGCTGAGAGTCAACTGCTGTTAGAGAATACCATCGTTGTGAAGGCCACCTGCCTTCATTGCCTTATTGTGCAGTTCTGATGCTCACCTGCCCATTGTAGGGACATTCACCACTGCACAGGGGTCAGCATGGGCACTCTGACTGGTCTGCATCTATGCAGACCCACACACAGCTGTATGTATTGTGTGTTCTGACACATTTCTATCATGGCCAGTGAGAACTTTTTCTGCAAACTGTACCACAGTAGCCTTTCTGCGCCTCAATGAGTCCTGGATTCACACAATCCTTCCTTGGACTACTTTTTTGCAGTACTAACTACTGCATAGCAGGAACACCCAACTAGACCTCTTGTTTTGGAGATACTCTGATCCAGTTACATCACCACCAATTTGGCCAGTTCTCCTGTTTCCAACACATCAACTTCAAAAACTGACTGTTCACTTGCTGTCTTATTAATCCTATCCCTTGACATGTGCCTTTGTAATGAGATAATCAATTTTATCCATTACACCTGTCAGTGGTTTTAATGTTATGGCCGATCCATGTATTTACATTCTTAAGGAAAGTAAGTAAGCCTTTCAAATCCGGCAAGTATGTGCCCATTATTGTAATTGCCCACAGCCCTTGCTCAAGACATGGCTGTTGTTTTCTGTTGTGCTCTAAATTCTCTGACTACATGACCATACTGCTGATGTGTTGTGGCCACGGGTGCAGAGTGATGGCTGAACTAATGGCAGAATTAGAGATGGGCGTGGGATCACATCTGCAG
Source organism: Bryconaethiops microstoma (assembly GCA_037577275.1). Classification (NCBI taxonomy): domain Eukaryota; kingdom Metazoa; phylum Chordata; class Actinopteri; order Characiformes; family Alestidae; genus Bryconaethiops; species Bryconaethiops microstoma. The sequence goes on along the minus strand of JBBJLS010000041.1, from coordinate 26,305,031 downwards.
TTAATGTCTGAAGGTTAATCCGTGGCTATGGATGCAGCTGCTACTGAATATTCCCTGGGATCAGCAGCTCCCAAATTAAGTCCGCCAGAGTCACCAACCAACAATAATGTATTTTTAAAACAAAAACAAAAACAATAATATAAAATAAAATCACCAGAGAAATGTGTACGACTGCTGCAGGTGCTTCAGTTTCATCTTAAAGGAAAGTTCTGTGCTGAAAGTTGTCGATGGGGAATGTTTTTCATTTTGCAGCATATTACGGTAGACAGGTGTGATGAATGACCATTTGAGAAACTATTCCAGAAGACATTTTTGGCATCATGCATCTTTGTCTTAAAATCAATATTCAGTTTTGACTCTACCGTGTCGTCCTGTCAGCTGGTTTTAGAAGAACCAGCAGCTCAGGGCATCATTGTACTCGTACTTTCATTGGTTGGGTCAATTTTCAAAGTGGGATTTTGATTTAGTTTCTTCTGTTGGTTTGGTCACAGTCATGAATCTTTTCCTTCGTTTCCTCAACAGTTATTAAACATATAGTTCAGGCAGGAATCACATTTACAGCTTTTCTCCTATATTATGAATATAGTCAGTAGTAAGGCTGTGAAAAATGATGGAGTAGCTGCAAAATTAGTTTGATAATTGATTATTCTTTAGTGTCAGATAATCCATTTATCAGCCAAAATGTGGTCTGTAAATGTAAAGAATTGTAACAAATAGCTGTTTTTGATGTAAATAAAAGAACCTTTATTGCCACATTTGTACTGTACTGCCTTCAATTTCAGGAGAATCTTTTTGTAATAAAACTGACAGTTTTGTACATATGCATGTGTCCATCTTAAATCTGCCCATAATTCTGAGCTACTGTAGGTGGGAAATATTCTCTGACTGAATGTAATGTTGTGTCTGGAAAGATATTTTAGAAAATACTGCCAGACTTTACTTCTTTCTGAGATTTCAGCTTTAGTCTTGACCTTCAGATTATGTAATTAACCTCCTCTAGTTGGGTGTTATGAAAATGTAAAGGCAAAATGGACAACAGAAATATCTGTCAACAAATTTGGAATCTGCTAGAAAGCTAAAATAGTCACTATGATATACTGTTATGTATTCAAATGAACAAAAAGATACCTAAAAAAGTAGCACTGGCCTGAATTTTGTCACACATTTGTTCATTTTAAATAATAAAAGTATCTGATAAAACAACAAAATAAATGAATGAATGAAACAATTAGTACTACTTTCATTTCCTTCAATATTTTCTTTCATACCTCTGTTCTATCTACCTCTCTTCAGGGTCTTGACTTTGAAACGAAGTCCAGCTACACTCTTAAAATTGAAGCGACCAACAAGAATTTTGACCCACGCTTCCGGAGTCAGGGTCCGTTCAGCGACACAGCGATGGTCAAGCTGGTGGTGGAGAATGTGGACGAGCCACCTGTTTTCTCTTCCCCTCTCAATAGGATGACTGTCTCAGAGGCAGCTAAAGTGGGCACCATCATTGGGACGGTCTCAGCCCTGGACCCCGACTCCACCAACAGTCCTATCAAGTAGGGCTTTGCCACAATTTAACACCACTGAGAGATCCATTCTCTGCACACAAGTGAACCTGAATCTGAGAGTCTGAATCTGTATTTGAATATGAGGGTTAAAAATATCAAATTCAGCACATTTTCCAGTACAAAAAAAGTGATTCTTGAAAGTGTGCCCTTATGTTAAAACTCTTATAAAAAAAGATGTAGTAAACCTAATATATGTCTTTCTTGAAAATGTCTGTAATCATATATAAAAGATTTTGCGTGTTCAGTAGTAAACTACAGTAATTATCCGAATTTGTTGTAGATTATTTTTATAATGTTGTAGATTATCAAGGGGCGTAAATGTTAACATGTTAATTTTCTGTTCATTAGAATCTTTAACGTTACAAAAAGCAGTACTACAGACTTCAGCCCAAATATAGATATGAATGAAATCAGAGATTTTAGAAAATGGCACAGTGGAGTTCGGATTTACCTATTCTGACTGATTCAGCAAAGAAACACTCAGCAAACCTTGTTCTTCAAGTTAACAAAAATTCAAAATCCAATCAATAAAATGTCAGCAAAAACAAAAAAGAAAGATCATCTCATTTTAGCAGTCACAGCATTATTTCACTCAACTGTTTTCATCTACTTCCTTCGACGAAGAAAGGTGATGCTTGTGCAGATGAATCATAGTGCTAATGTGCTAGCCACTCATCAAACTATGAACTAAAGCCTTAACTTACATGCTAATTATTAGCAAGCATGTTGAATGTATTGTTAAATCAAATCCCTTTTATAACCATGCAATAAATATATGCTTCTACACAATGTTGAGTTTAAAATGCTACATTAATGCTAATGAGCTCGACTATGTTGTACTAAGTCAAGAAAACAGCTTGGAAACGAGTGATTAATATAAATATTAACTAGCATTAACAAAAGCTGTCTTATGTAGGTGTAGCTAGCTATGTAGGTGTTTTGAGCTACAGCCTCTCATTAGGCTGAATGAGATTTTTGTTAAGTTTGTGTATCCTAGCAACAATAGCTAAAGAAGGGTGTGTATGGAGCATGGATAGGTTGACTGGGGTATTCATTATAAGGCAAATTTTGTCACTGTGCTGAGCTTTTGTTCTTCATACCTGTCCTGCCAGCCCTAGTGCAGCATAAACAATTGCTGTTTTTCTCTCTCCTATTACTCTCGCCAATTTTTGAATTATCATTGATTAGCTTTGATATTACACATCGAGAGAGCACAAAGAGGATTGATTGCGGGGCTTATTATTTCTGTCATGTCGAGCTAATACAGAAGTGTATCAGCTTGCTAATTGTAGATATAAGTCTTCCTAAACGAGCCCCACGCTTGAAGTTTGCACCGCAAGATTAATGCTCTCGGGGTACTGTGTTCAGGCGGTTGAGAAATGACTCTGATTGGATGTTCGTTCGGATAAGTGGGAACACCGTTTTCATTCCCAAAGCTAAAAAATGCAATGAAGACCCAAAGGAATGGAAGTATCTCTCCGACCCTGTATATGGAATAGCATATATGAGTGCTATTCATATACAAGTGCTAAACAAGTCACATCAGTGGCAATGTAGCCCCTCTTTGCTGTTATGCTTTATTGACCATTAAGAAGCTTCATAGGTCCACCTAATGCTTTACCAACAACTTAGAAGAAGTTAAAGGTCCCATATCATTTTTGGAAATAGAAATTGTACTGCTCATCCCCCAGTCCATAAAGTCTATATATGTAAATTAAACGTTTTTTAAAGAGCTGTTTCTGTGATGTCACATTATATTCTGTGATGTACATTATATAAATGACATAATGGAACATCATTGCATAACAATGTGTGAATGTTTTTGGTGCATCAGATACTGCAAGTCACCATCAGATTATATTTTGCAGTGGTTTGAGCAACTTGCAACACCCAGATTTGTGTTGATTTTTCTCCACCTTTTTAGTTCAGGTATTAACATGCTGTCTCAAAAAGACACGTTGTTCAGAGACTTCCTTTAACAAACGCACATTTGACCTTGAAAAAATCCTGAAAGAATGTTGACCATCAGAAAACACACAAGAACACTGTATAAACATTTGGGACAGATTGAGATGTGTGAGAAGACAAGCCATTGTTATGTGAGTGAATATGTTCTACAGTCTGTGCCATTGTTTCACAATGGTGTGAGAGTTGATCAAAAATGTTGTTGACTGGAGTAAAGCTTTTCTAATTGAAGGCTCTAGTTTCGCCAAAAAGGGGCCTAATGGGCAGATGTTTGAGCACCTCAGTCCTGCATATGCCACAATACGTATTAAACTGTGTAAAAAATAACTAAAAAAGATTTTTCACCGAACGATTCCTTTACAAATAGCCCCTCTATCATTTTTCTTCCCCTAGACATCATGTTTGTCGGTTCACTGGTTAGAATTTAAATGTGATGGCACATAAAACTCAGCATGACAACTGTGTTACGCAAAGTTACGCCTTTTATGAAAAAATAGCAATGTTTACAAATACCCTGCAGTTTGAGAAGGTCAGATTTATTCTGCAAGTGTGGTGAGTCAATTTGACAGAATCTGGCAACCTCTTCTGCAGCTCTTTGATTATATTAAATGGCAACCAAGCACCACAGGGATCTGAGTGGCATGTGGCGGCAGGGTGGGTGGTAGGTGGGAGGTTGTTCTCTTTTTATAGAAAATGTTTGCAATTTGTGTATAACTCTCCCTGTTTTAGGGGTTGTGACTGCTTTATAATATAAAACGACAATACAAAAAACCAACCAACTGGGAACAGTTTTTGACACATAAAGATAAACCTGGAATTTTTTCATCTCTATTTGGCCTTCCACCGACGATTATAATGTATGACAACTTCTGAAGTGTTCTGTGCAGTGTGATGGTCACTGAGGGTCACTGTGTGCTGATTTGTGTTTGAATGCCTGTCCACAGATACTCAATAGACCGTAACACTGATCTGGAGCGTTTCTTCAACATTGAGGCGGCGACGGGGGTCATCAGCACGGCCAAGGCTTTGGACCGCGAAGTCAATGCGGTGCACAACATCACCATCCTCGCAATAGAGAGCCGTAAGTGCACTGCTTACTGTGGAGCAGGACTGCATGATATAGGAAAAATACCATTCTATTGCTACATTTGACTATTTACTGATTTTTTGGATAGTGTAAATGCCTTTATTTATCAAAACCCTCAGATGTACAAACAATACACATTTAAAAAGTCAGTTTAAATGGTCAGATGTTCATTAAAGTCTTGCTTTTGTGCAGGACAACCTGTTTTCCTGAATGTATCACAGGGTTAAACTGTGCTTCACTGACAGACTCTCTGTCCTCAGTCACATTCAGCTCAGACAGCAGAGTCTTTTTATAAATATTGTAGCACGGGGGGCATAGCTTCACGGCTATGTTGCATTTTGTTAATTAGCTCTTATTTTCCTTATTCATCTGTTCTCTTCACACTGAGTTATTTTCGGTGTTATGGTGCTGTCCTCATGCTCAAGGTTACATTTGGGTGAGGTTTATACATATTATATATATTCACCCGTAATGCTGTTTTGTGTTGCCATTTGCCAGTGCAGTCTGGATGGCTGTAGCTCAAGTGAGTAGGTGGGCTGTCAGTTTTGTCGTCTCTGTAATGTGAATTCTCACATCAGAAGTGCCTGTTTCTAACAACATAAAATAACCCACTAAATATTGATTTGGTTTGACAGGGGCGGCTGGTAAAAAATACTGACTTATAGGCTGTCCCTCTCTTTCAAAGAATAAAACAAAATTAGGTTTCATCCTTAGCATCCAAATCACAACAGCGCTGTCAAGCAGTGGTAAGAATGGGCTAGGATGGGGCTGATTTACATCTAGCCCAAGCTGTAGATTCACACAGCTTGTTTAGTGATTTGGGTTAGTTATTTTTAAGCCATGATGTCCAGCTCTGCCTCCACACAATCTACGTTTAGCTCCAGAAGATGCGGCCCTGAGCTATATCCAGACGATAGGAGCTTATATCTGCTTATAATAGACATTCAGGTGATATGTTTTCTACTTTATCAATATGTATTGCGAAAACAGTCCTTCCTCTGATCCATCATGTTCTGTTTGTAATGTAGTCATTAAAATTGCAGCACTACTGTGAAGTAGAGTAATTGTTGGGTTACTTTACCTAAACTGCATAAATCAACATCTAAACATTTCCATTAGACCAGTGCTAGAAAGCTCATTTCATTGTTGCATTGATGTTGAGAAGCAGCTCTTAAATGTGATGCTGAAGTGTGTGTGCTGATAGGTGTTATTAGCCATTAGTTATTAATAGGCCATCCCTCCCATCCAGTATTATGATGAGCCGTCATTGTTGATTTATAATGGAGATTATCAGGCCTACTGATATAGAAGCCATTCCTAAATATCTCATGCAGCCCTGCTGTGTAGTTCATGATATTTCTATGCTTTCACCATGGTTCAGGCTTACCTTTCTGTTCCTTGAACAACAATGGCGGTCGGGTGTTTTTTTTAGCAAAATAAGGACTTGATCAATGCAAAAATGTGTCTCCTTCTACAAAGTCTGTCTCTCACATCGCCTCATACCTTCTTTATTTCTTTCATGACATCCTTCATAAATGAGACCTTCAAACAGAGGAGGGATGTTTCATTTTCATGGCACATGAATGCATTCTTTCGCATCCCTATCACAGCGTGGAGCTTTGAGGCGGACGGGTTTTAGTTTCCGCAATCCCAAATTCTATTAGAATGAAATCCTGCATACTGTAATAAGAGATAAAAATTTAAGCCTCTCGAGCAATTTCCCAATGAATATCATTATCCCGAGGCTAACGGGCTTCGACTGACCTAACAGCTGGCTCCGAGCTGACAGTAATCAATATTTTAAACCTGCAGGCTACGAGCGTACACCTCACCATCGCCCCTCGAAGTGCAAAAAACCTTTGCTGTGTGATGTGTGTGTTTTGGCGCTGGCCAGCCCACGAGATGGGCCCCTGAAACAGATGTTCTGAGGTAAAGGTGACCGCTGTCCGCTGGCTCCTCCTGAACTCATGGTGTTTGATGGAGTCTCGGCCTGATTCTAGCTGATGTTCTTAGCTTCTGCGCCTCTCTCCGCTAAGCCTTACACAGCCTTACACACAACATTGCTGCTTCTCCCTATGACCTTCACTCCAGTGCACCTGTTCTCCAGCATCCCCCCGTGGTCTTCCTGCAGACACGCTACGCTTCTTTTAAAATTCCACCTTACTTTTCAATGAATAGAATGCTCGTCCTAATCTTCATCCACTGTATGTGCAGCCTGTAGTCCATTACCACAGTCTATATATAGTTAGAGAAAAGAATATACACTGAGTTGCAACACACTCATAAATTAAGCCAGCATATTATAAGTATGTTTGAGTCAACGACTTTTTCGGATGACTCACATAAACACTCCAAATTATTGTCCATGGTAATTAGGTAGAGATTAGGTTGAAAAACACTTAACTACTTAACCATTCACCTGCTTCAGAGTGTGCTGAAGCACCTGCTCATTGGCTTCCATTATAAGTATGTGTCAACAGTCTTTGCAATGCACTCGAAATGATAACTTTATTCTCTAACTCTGTCGAGAAAGCTTTGGTTAATCTTAATCCCTTAAACTCTGAGATTTTTAGGTCTTCAGGATTTTAAAAGATCTACATCACAGATTTTTTGCTCCCTGTGTTCAGCCATTATGTATCATGTTTTATGTATCAAAAACAGTCATATGTCATTTTACATGACCACTTCTGACCTCTCTCTTCATTCATTACATTATATCAATCATTTTTTATTACCATTTCTTTAAGATTGGTAAATGCAAATTACCTGTATTACATTGAGTTCAATAAGTAGACATAGTTATCCAAAATGGGTTTAAGCTAAGTGAGAGGATATATGTAAATGCATTGGTTCTTGTGATGTCACAATAAGACTGAATTGAAAACATGTGTTTGTAATGCAGTTGTTTTACATGTACTTAATTTACATATGTGAAACTTTAATAGCATTAATGTAGTACATTAAACTATATTTAAAAGATAACAACAAGGAAATATGAGTTTTCCATGATATGGTCCCTTTTAAGGGTTAATTATGTAAGAGACTCTAGAGTACGAATATATATATATATATACACAGAAATGTTCTCATTTCTATATCTCTATATTCTTTTTTTCGAACCAATAAAGAAAACATGAAATCATTTTTATTACAGATAACAGTTGTTTTATAAAGTGTCCCCAAATTAGCTTTACCTGAATTGCGTACAGACGTTACGGCCTCCAACAGATACTTTGTTACTCCAGCACCATGAACGTGGATGTGCAGGAACCGAAGTTTGCGAGCTCTCCCACGAGTCTATCGATCTCTGTCAGATACAGCCAAGCTTCCTGAAATGGGTCCTGGCACGGAAGATTGAAATGTCCTCTTTTATCTGTCTGCAAGAGCAAGAGAGTGAGGCTCACGAAAACCCAAAAGTTAAGTTCGGATCCATTTGTCTTCAGATTGCCTTGGGTGCAGCGGTAATGCCGTTGAAAAGTGGGAGGGATGAAAAGTGCATTTCTGATATTGGATTTTTACATTCCGAGGCCTAAAATGTTAAAATGTTAGTGTGTGCTCTCCTTTTCCTTTATATCTTCTTGCTGATTTTATTTGCTTTAGAGTGAAATGTTGACTCCTGAGAGCTTCTGCTCAATTTTAACCCCGTTAAACTCTCTGCTGATTGTTAACTTATTGGATACTAATTTATGCTTAATAGCTTTATGTATTATTCAGTAACTAATATAAATTACTTACTATAAAAAGCACTAATGAAACCGTATCCTGTTTAAGATAACAGATTATTTAATGTATTTGTTATTTAATGTATCTGAAATTCTCCCAAAATACTACAGAAAATTGCTGTATGTTGATTTTAAATCAAAATGAACACTCCATAACAATAACACTCCATGTTTGTTAGTGTCATGTCTCAGCCAGCGGCCACTTGAGGCCGCTATTTCAGTTTTGTATGAGGGACCTTTAAGTTGAAAGAGTTCACAGTGTCTTGTCCATTGTATTAATCACAGCTGGTTTGTCTTAGGTGTAAGTGTTTGTGGTTTCTCCTTGGTTTTGGGGTTGAGTCATGTATGTATTTAAAGTGCCTTTGTTCATGTCCTGGCTGTCGGTCAACCCTCACAAATACCCTCAGCATTACCCATTCCTCATGTGTCTACGTTAAGTATGTTAAGTATGAGTTTTAGGCCATCGTGCCTTTTGTGTTGTTACGTGTTTTGAGTTCGTGTGTGTTAATAAAACCTAACAAAGGGAACCTTGCGTTTGTGCCTTGCGTCACTACCCCAAGCCCTGATGTGACAGTTAGCAGTTTTGTTATTCAATTATCTTGAGGTGGACTGGACAAGATTACTATTGCAGGGGACAACTATTCATACAGGATTCATGAGATTCATACGGGAGTAAAATCTACACAGTTATTACTATCAGACTGTAAAAAAACTACACACACTGCAGATTTATACTTGATTAAAATCACTCCACAAGTATTACTGTCAGACTGTAAATAAACTACACACACACTGCAGATTCATACTGGGTTAAAATCACCCCACAGTTATTACTGTCAGACTATAAAATTGATGTGCACTACAGATTCATACTGTATTAAAGTCAAAGATCATTAATCTCTTAAATTTCAGTACCTCCTCAAGAATAGCTAGTCTAATTACTGGGTTTAACCCGACTGTAAACTGAAAAATCATGTTTATGCTTCCTGTTCTTTCCCAAAATATAGTTGATTGGCCAAGTTTCAAACTTTGCTGCTTTACTATTGCAGTCCCACAAAAACATCCACTCCTTTTTAGTAACATTAGCTTTAAAGTCCCAGCATCAGACCAAAGCAGCAGACTTCAGACACCAAGCATTTCTTTAATATGGAACTTATGAAAGTAATGTGGTTCTACAGAAAGGTCCTTAGAGTTTAACACTGGTTAACAGCCAGTGCCAGTGTAACTGACACCAAGGCCTTGGGGGCATGGATCAGAGAGCATGGAACAAAAGCACAGTTAGAGCTCAGTGCTCCAGGCAGACACCCAAATGTTCTGCCGTGATGACAAGACATCCAGACAAGCACCTAGCATTGTGTGTGAATCCTTCAGTATGTATCATTTCTGCACTCTTGAGCAAGGCGCTGAACTTCCATGGGCTCCAAGCTACCAGAACTTCCATGGGTACCCATGACATTAAAGCAAGAATAATAAAAATAACAACAAAGTGTAACATCCAGCAAACAAGGTCTGCTTCTTCACCATGTCATCACTGATGGCATCATTAAAGACTTAGTTTGGGAAAAAAAAAACTTAGTATTTATAGTTTTCCTTTTGGTCCAAATGTAATCGATTGTAAGCATAACCAAAACTCACATGTTTGGTGTCTGAAGTAAATTCTAGAAGAAGACTACCACTATAAAGGGTTTATAATTATTTATAATCAGGTTAGATAGGTTACAGATAGTTTCTAAATCATCAATAAGCAAGTATAAATGAGTTATGACAGTTTACATATGTTGATGCAGGCTCACTACTTCCCACGAGCTGGTCTTTTAATGGTAGTAGCATGTTAACAAAGACGTGATGAAGTTGACAGTTTAATATTCTGCCTGAGAAAGGGACAAAATAAGCTAAGCAACTAGCAAGATCTGAGATCTTGCCAAATAGTGAGCTTGCATCAACTGTTATAACTTGTTTATAACTGCTTAGTAATGATTTATAAACTGTCTATAACCTAATTAACAGCTTGATTATAAATTTACAAGGGTAGTCTTGTTACCATTCTAGCTTATAAGAAATTAAACCAATCTGGAATTAGTATGTTTCATGATTTAAAAATCTACTATTTTAGCCTATTAGCTAAATATCTGGCACTGTTTTTCATACTGTTATCTATAAAAATGGATGAAAATACATAGTAAAAACAGCAATATCAGCTATCCTGAAACCTGAATTTTGTCTGTAATTTCGTCTATGAGACACTTTGAAAGCAAATAGTGCAATAATTGCTGAGATGAAAGCTTCCAATAGAATCTTCAAACTAGAGAAGAACGCTGGCTAATCTAAATTTGGCTAATCTATTAAACGTGGGGTTAATTTGACTGAAGAAAATTATTTTTACCAAATGATCACTTTCATGTAGCCTTTATACAGACATAGCCATGGGATGCCAACTGGATTCTGTTTACGGTAGATGAAACAATCCTTTGTAGGGTCAAATAAGTAGATAAATGAGCTGCAACTTGGCACTTTTTTTCACCTCCCCACAGGTGTAGAGGGCTCAGAAACAGATGTTGTTAATATATCTCAGACAGAGGACGCTCTTATCACTGTGTTCTGGAGATCTGCATTTTCCCAAAGTCTGGCCAGTGTTGAGCAGGGTGCTTTCGGAAGGCAGCTTAGCTTGGGTTCTGCCAGGCATGCATACTGTTAGCGAGCTAGCAAGATTTATACAATAAATCACACTGGTTTCAGTGAAACTCTAGCAAGAGTGAGTCAGCTTTTTTTTTTCATTCTTCCACGTCTGTGTGAAAAGCCTCACACCTATACGACACATTTATTTAACACCTCCATCCACTCATTTGGCAAGGAACTGCTGTTCTGGTCATAGATAATGGCCTACTAATAGCCAAAGCATAGACCTATGCAGGTGAACAGTGTGTCTGAAGTGATTAACAATGAATGTAGTTTAGTGGCAGCCAATTAGCATGATGTTACAGCACTGGCCTTCAAATGACCAAAGCAGAGACCTATTCAAGCGAACAATTTCTCCACTGTGACTAATGTGGCTAACAATTGATGCAGGCTGGAGGTGGCCGGTTAGTGTAATTGTTGTTAGCGTCCGTTTGATGGCTGTTCATTCATTTTTTTCAGTGCCACTTGTGTGTTTTGGCGAAGTGCTCCATTCACAGACTTTTAATTCTGCTCAGAATCTATTTTGTCAGTTATGTCTACTATATAGGTGCACTTTGTAAGTTTACAGTTACAGATTATAGCCAGGACTGGTATATTTATAAATGCGAGCTAGGCAGTTTAGGACGGGTAAGCAAACATTGATCCTCCCCCACCCTTGGTAACAGGATTGCCCCTGGGTGCCCACAGTGCCACTGGGATAGGGTACAATCAATTTGATAATACCCAAAACCGTTGGATCAAAGTGTTTTCAATCACAGCCTGTAAATTTGACAATGCCCAACATTTTTTGATGAGAGGTGCTGCCAATAACTGCTAGTGAATTAATTAATGCTCAAAAGCACTGGATCAATTCACTGTCAGTAGCTGCTGGATTTGTGAATTTCATAGTATCTTATGTTGATACCCGACACCGTCAACAAAAAAACTGACTGAACTGAAGCTGGAGACAGCAAAATTCTGTTTTGCCTAGAGCGACAAAATGTCACATGTTTGCACTTACCTGAGTTCATCTCTTGCTACATAATTTAGTAGTCCACCATTACCCTGTTTGTGAATGGAAAAGAACTGACCAGATATTATTTAACTGGAACACTTCTACAGTGCATCTACTGTGCCATACACAAATGAATGGGTCTCTAACTGAACATATATAGTGCAAGGTTTTCTGATAAAGAGAGCAATAAGACAAAGGTATTGGGACACCTGACCATTACACTAACAGGGACTTGGTGTGTGTCCCAATACTTTTGTCCATATCGAATACGTGAACAGTTTCTTCAATCCAGGGGCGATCAGTTAGCATGATTTTATTAGCATTCTCAAGGTGATTCTATGTCCATTCCAAGCGCATATTTTTTGGTGAAGTGTTCATTCACTGGTAGATTTACTCGTATATATTACTTTTTGGGAGGAAAAAATATGTTGCATGATTTAATAAAATTATGCACAGGTAAATGTGTATACCCGTGCCAAAAAACAGGGCATTATTAATGTTGATGTCTGTGTTTGCAGTGGCTCAAAAGCTGCGCAACACATTCAGCGATTTCCACCAGCTGTGTCTCTTCTGGTTGACTGGGTGCTGTTTGCCCTCCACAGGTGTTTGGAGTTGGCTCATGCTATGGGGCGCACCAAATTCTCAGCTGTATTATATGCTTACAAAACAAGTATGTTTCGAACCCCCCATATGGTCTATTAATTTGCTGTTTGCCAAGTGTTGCATAAATAATGATATCCAACAACTTTTCAGTAAATGTTGCCAGTGTAGCAAAGACGACCTTGATATGGTGAGTGAATAGATCTTATGCTCAATGAATAAAGGAAACTGCAGTACCCCATGTATTCTCAGTGTGCTCTTTATTTTCCTCCAAATGGGTCCATTTGGGCTCAGGGTTCTGGAGTTTATTTTCTTCCGAATGATTCAATGCTGTTCAGGATCGCTGGATAACAGGAAAATGTCCCTGCTGTTTGTTTGCAGTGGCGTGTGTAGTCTCATCGGCCTAAAACTCACTGAGCACAAAGGCAAAAAAGGCATGGCTAATTCCTTGCCCATAAATAATGGAGCATTCACATCAGTTATACTGACACTCACCATGGATATTTACCGCTTCCCAACAAACCTCACCCAGTGATGATTTTTTCCCGGAATTTATGGTGCCTAAAAGAGGGATTCTTGTAAAGGGGAGTTCCGTTGCTTTTCAAGATTTCTAAATAATTCAATCACATAGATCAGAGCAGTTTGATGTGAAACACTGTTCTAGAGGCAAAACGGTAATCTTAACCACTTTGAGGAAGCAAAGCAAAATTGTACTCTGTTAGACTCCGTGGATGAATGTGGCACTACCAGGGACTGAACTCATCTCTAATCTCCTAAAGTGACCACCCAACCAACGTAAATTAGTACAAATCTGCCATCTTTCAGACTGCCATATCGCCTATTTCATGTCAGCTTTTATATGTTGGAGTTTTATATTTCATATGAAAACTCCAACAGTCCTTTACATTGTATAAATATTAACAAATGACGGACCAGCTAACCTTACAGAGCTTTATATTAACAGATCGTTTAAAAATTTCTTCCCCAGTAAAATGACCGTTTTTGATAGTGTTTTCTTATGAGAGTGACAATGCTTTGTTTGTGTGTTGCAGTGGACCCGTCGCAGGTGGGGAAAGGAGTCGCTCTCATTTCGGTGATGGACGTCAATGACAATGCCCCCGTCTTCGCCATAGAATATGAGACATTTGTGTGTGAGACGGCTGAACCGGGCCAGGTACTGCTCTTGCCTGCATTATCTTGCTGCTTTACTATACAAACTTCAGATGACTGAAGCAAAATTGCATACCAGTTCTTACTAATAACACCTTTAGCATAAAAAGATTACATATTAAATTTAACAGCCCACATTTGTAAAAGTTCAAGCTCAACATTCATATTATTTACAATAATCCTGGAAAAAGAGCATCCCAAGCTCATGTTCAATTTTGCCAAAAGATGGACATAATCTGTAAGTAGCTATGGATTTAAGTTTACTTTCTCTTCTGTTGTTTGTGCTAATGCTGTATACACATACACACACACAAGGGATACTTACGAGGGATGTTCAAAAAGTTGTTGCATATTTTTGTTGGAAACGGTGTATAACAGAAACTATAAATACAATAACTGACCTCTAAAGTAATTATTAAAAGTAGTAAAGACCTGAATGATTGTTGGAAGATGGCGTTTGCATTGTTTTATTCTTTATTTATATATTTTTAACATCTGCAGTACTTTATGCCTGCATTTTTATCACTGCAAGCCAAAACGTCTCTCTAGCTGTGGGCCAGAGGCACATGCAGAAAAGGTACATGCAGAGTTGGAGGCCAGTTTTCACTTTTTCCTACCCACACATTCTGCTAATCTAAAGAGTCTCGTGGTTCTTGAAGCCCACAGCTGATGAATAAAACAAATGAGTTCAATAAGGGTGGTAACCCAATGCACTGTGAATGAAGCTCATGCTCACAACACGCTTAATTACTGCTCCACTATCTCTCGATTGTCAGTTTGAGGCCTTAGGATGTTTGCAAAAGGATAAAGAGGTTTCTGGAAAGAATGTAGAAGCTGGTATTGTGAAGACAAGCTTTACTTCTATGACTTTTCAAGAAAATAAACTTGGAAGGAAATTGTTGATTGATGTCATAGACTTTCCATTTAATTGTGAGGGCTGCCTTAGCTATGTTCTTCAAAATAAATGGTGCTGGAAGGGATTCTTTGGAGGAATGAAATGGAAGAACCACTTTTGCAATCTTTTACAGAAGGTAAGTGAGTACTCACGTGAATCGGGTGTAGAGATGACAAGGCGAAAGGATGAGACTCAATGACTGAGCAATTCGGATCTACCTGTTTCCTGTTTAAATACCTAGTGACGCGCTCATTTCCTGTGATTCATGCGCGTCACGTTTGTAGTGCATGTGACAGTACCCCCCCAGGACTGTCCTCAGATGGCCCAGGCTGAGAGGATACCTTGCGACGGTAGTCCTGAATCAGTGAAGAATCCAAAATAAACCGCCCGGGAATCCAAGACCATTCCTCCGGACCGTAGCCTTCCCAGTCGACAAAGTACTGGGTGCCATGGCCATGGCGTCGTGAATCAAGGATCCCGGACAGGACAATTGTCAATGATCCGAGGCGGCGGAGGATCCGGAGCAGCAGGAACCTGGGTTGAAGTGATGAAAGGCTTGAGGTGAGAGGAGTGAAAAACTGTGTGAACCTGGAGGGAGCCAGGCAGCTGGAGCCGGAAGGTGACAGGGTTAATCTGATGAGTGATGCGGTAGGGTCCAATGAAGCGAGGGGACAGCTTCTTAGATTCCATGTAAAGGTGAAGGTTCAGAGTAGAAATCCAGACCCTGTCACCTACATGAAACAATCGGGTGTCGGCGGCGATGCTGTTGATGTAACGTCGATTGGCTCTCTGAATGGCATCCCGAGCTTCCTGCCAGAGCTGCCGACACCTGCGGACCAACAATTGGGCCAATGGTACATCAACCTCTGGTTTCTCATGGTCAAACATCGGAGGTTGGAAACCATAGCATAACTCAAAAGGGCTGAGTCCAGTGGCTGAAGAGGTGAATAGATTGTGGGAGAACTCAGTCCAGATGAGGTAGCGGGCCGAGGAGCGTTGACGATCCGTGACGAAACACCTCAGGAAGCACTCCAGCTGTTGGTTGGTCCGCTCCGTCTGATCGTTAGTCTGAGGATGATATCCAGATGATAGACTGCATGTGGATTCGATCAGACGGCAGAAGGCCTTCCAGAACTTGAACGGGGGCTGTGAACGGGGACCCTCTGTCCGAGACGATATCCTTGGGAAACCCATGCAAACGGACCACGTGCACTAAGACTAATTCTGCAGTGATCTTGGCAGTAGGGAGTTGGTGCAGTGCCACCAGGTGCACGGCCTTGGAGAACCTGTCCACGATGGTTAGGATGGTGTCTTTTCCATTGGACTCCGGCAGTCCAGTGACAAAGTCCAGCGCAATGTGCGACCAAGGGTGATGAGGCTCAGGGAGAGGCTAGAGATCACCTGAGCTGTACGAGTTGACAGTCTTGGCCCTGGCACACATCGTGCATGCCTGGACGTACTCTATAACGTCACAAGCCATTTTTGGCCACCAAAAAACCCATTGGAGGAGAGATTGAGTGCAGAGGACTCCAGGATGGCCCGTGATGGCTGACGAATGCGCCCACTGGATGGTCTCTGACCGCATGCTATAAGGGTTGTAGAGTCTTCCAGGCGGTGTTTCTGCCAGAGGGAGCTCCAAGGTCTGCCCCTGGCGGACACAATTTTCCAACTCCCACCCGGAGGGGCGAAACAACTATTTCAGGTGGCAACACAGGCACAGAGTCTGTCCGGGAGCTCTCCACCTGATGTTGACAGGAGAGGGCATCAGCCTTGGTGTTTTTCGACCCCACACGGTAAGAGATTATAAAACGGAACTGTTCAAAGAACAGTGCCCACCGCGCCTGGTCACTGCCGCCCTGAAGCCAATGACGCCATTCCTTCAGAGCCCACTTCATGGCCAACAGCTCACGGTCCCCTACCCCATATTGCTGTTGAGTGGGAGTGAATTTTCTGGAGAAGAAACCACATGGATGCAGTTTCTGGTCTGGACCTCGTTGGGAGAGAACGGCTCCTATGCCCACATCAGAGGCATCTACCTCCACCACGAATGGATTGGCAGGGTCCGGGTGCCTGAGAATAGGTGCAGAAGTAAATAATTCACAGAGGTGGTGAAAGGAGTGAATGGCTTCAGAGGTGAGATGAAAAGGGGTCCTAGTGGGTCTAGTGAGGGCAGTAAGAGGTGCTGCAACTGAACTGTAGTCCCGGATGAAATGTTGGTAGAAGGTTGCAAACCCCAGAAAGCAGTGGAGCTGTTTGAGCGTAGTGAGTAGAGGCCAGTTATGCACAGCATCCAGCTTCTGGGGGTCCATGGCCACACCCTGTGGGGATATCACAAAACCAAAAAATGTGGTGGAACACTGGTGGAAAGCGCATTTTTCCAGCAACCTTTTTAAAACTACCCGGACATACTGGGTATGTTCGTCTTTGGTCTTCAAGTATATCAAGATGTCATCTAAGTAAGCGAAGACCCAGTGACCCAGCATGTCTCGGAGGACATCATTGATAAACTGTTGAAAGGCAGCCGGACTATTGCACAAGCCGAACGGCATTACCAGCATTTCGTAATGACCGGTGGGAGTGATGAAGGCCATCTTCCACTCGTTGCCCTCCCTTATGCGGACAAGATTGTATGCACTCCTCAGATCCAGCTTCATCAAGATGGAAGCACCAGAGAGGGCATCCAGGGCGGTGTTGGTCAGTGGAAGTGGATGACGGTTCTTCATCATGATCTTGTTGAGTCCCTGATAGTCGACGCAGGGACAAAGGCCCCTGTCATTCTTTTTGACAAAGAAGAATGCGGCGGCCGCAGGGAAAATGAAGGACGAATAGTTGGCCACATAGTCCTCCATGGCCTGATGTTCATCTTTGGACAGGGAGTACAAGTGGCCGCGGGGAGGTACAGCCCCCGGTTGCAGGTTAATCTCCAGATCGTAGGGCTGGTGAGGAGGGAGCTGAATGGCCCTACTCTTACTGAAGACCTCTTTAAGATCTTGATACGGTGGAGGAATGAGGCTGGCATTGACATCAGGGACAACGGGCCCCCTTGAGCACGTCTCAGCTGCCGCCGTGAGACAAGGCTCCTGATGGGTTGGGCCCCACTGAAGAATCTTCTGCTGTGTCCAGGAAATCAAAGGATTGTGCATCAGCAACCAAGGATAGCCAAGGATAATGGGAGGTGAGGTGAGCGGGGTTTTCTCTTAATGTTGATCTATAGTGAAGTGAAGAAGAGGTGTCTGGTAGGTGATGGGACTGTGAGAAAGGGGTCGACCGTCAATGGCTGTGATTTTTAACGGCTGAGATAACGCTTCAGCACTCACACCCAGCTGAACAGCAAAAGAATGGTCAATAAAATTGCCGCTCCTGAATCAACAAAAGCAGTGACACTGACTTGTTTGTGGCTGAGCTGGATGTGGGCTTGAACCGTAAATCGGGAAATGGTCGGCATTGAGGAGGTAGAGATGGTGGAGCCAGATGAAGTCCTCCCCCTGTTCACCTGGTCTGACCGTTTCCCGGACGGAGTGGGCAGACAGCTCGGTGGTGCTCTGGGGAGGCGCAATAAGCAGAAAGGTCCTCGCGATAGTGTTTCGCCCACTCCGCTGGATTTAAGGAAGTGCCCCCTAACTGCATGGGTTCCCCGGCTCCTGCGTGGGCCTCTCACGGAGCTGAAGGTCACTCCTCCACTGTAGGAGTCGCCAGCGGCAGGGTACGAGGAGCAGGCTTAGGACAAGAGCTTATGCGTTGATCTATACACATGCATAGTTGGATAATGGTGTGCACCAATCCGCTGGGTTCACTATTACTGGCTCAGTCATTCTGTCATGAGAATGAGGTGAACAAGAACGTACCTGACCAGGAGTTTGCCCGTGTAGCGTGGTGGATGAACCCAGACGCTGACAGAAGTGAGAGGGTTGGTAGAACCACACACTTTGCTATGCAAACGCTACACAAAAGAGTTATGATTCCCACTGGAACCAGCGTTAACATGCACAGAAGGTAAGTGAGTACTCACGTGAATCCGGGATAGAGAGACGACAGGGCAAGAAGATGAGACTCAATGACTGAGCAATTCGGATGTACCTGTTTCCTGTTTATATACCTTGTGATGCGCTTATTTCCTGTGACCCATGCGTGTCACATCTCTAGTGCATGTGACAAAAACCCTTAAAAGCTTGGAAAAGTTCTATACTGAGTAAAGTTATACTCTAGAACTGTACATGTATCTTTACAATTGTACATCAAGTGGTGAAGCGGAAAGCATCAGAGGCTAGAGAACAGGATAAAATGCCAGGCAAAATCATGGGAAATAAAGGCTCCATGCAGATTTCTGTTGCAGGTCACTCTAATCAGGGGATCAAAGCGATGGGCGCTGGCGGAGAAAAAGCTTTACGGCTATGCAAATGCGGCCGGAGGTAACTGTGGCATGAAATTGGTTTGTTGAGGGAGTGTGGCGTTATGTCAAGTGGCCTGAGAGTGGCCTTGTAATGGTGACCAAATTCAAGAACACACACACACACACACACACACACACACACACACACACACACAGCTTCCATTGTCCCTCCTATCAACCATTCAGCAGAAGACACTTCATATGTGTCCACTACTAAATTTAAGCCTCATCACTGCTAGGATGTTAAAATTCTGAATGCTTCTTTAGGCGTTCATGCAAGCAGCATTTTGAAAAGATATGTAAACTCTGTTTATGTATTGGCCAATACATGTTTACTGTTTCCTTTTTTTTTTAGTTTAGCACGTGGTAATGGTGCTAATAAATACTAGAAGTCAGTTGTCACCCAGATTTCTATAAAAATATTTCACCAAAACTTAATTCACCTCACTCAAACTGCATTCAGCTTGTCATAACACAGTCTGTGGAAACAAACCCTCCTATCTAAAAAGGCTGCCTGGAGCATTCGGTGAATTTTTTTAACCTCTCACCAAAGGTCATAATGTGTCCTAAACCACACCCAGAACACTGCTCCACTTTAATGAGGAACTGGATGTGGTGAGAAGTTTAGGAATGTATTTGCTCAACAAAGATACTACAGATCTAGTTGAATACAGTACTGTGCAAATGTCTTGAGCTACCTCTCATTTCTTCTTGTTGTACTTCCAATGAGCCAGGCTTTCTTGTGTTTTTTATGTAGTCCTGAGGAACAGTTCTTCAGGCTTCCTGAAGGACTTTCTGCACCAACAAGGTGATCCAAATCTAAATCTAAAGAAATTAGACTTTCACACAGTTCTGTACATCTGGGGTAAGTAAGGAACTAAGTAAATTAGATGTTTTGCCAAATAATTACATCAAGAGCCTCTTAATTAAGAGGTGTCAGGTGATTTCCTTAAAGAACCACCCAATGAAAGGTTCTTTAGGTGCCCAAAAATGGTTATATGATGGCTTTGGTCCAAAGAACCATTCGCATGAATGAAAACTGAACTGAATCCTGACCTCAGAATCAAAAACAGCATTGAACCAGAAAATGTGTATTATTACACCCCAAGCATGATAAGTGATGACTTTAATAGCAGATGCAGGGCCTTCAACTGGATGAGATGTGGAAGGAATCTCAGTGTCCATCAGAGGAGGTTGTGGTTGAATTGGAGTGATTAGGAGAGAGGAGAAATTACTACATGGACAGTTTAAAATGCACATCTTTCCCATTAGAGCTTTTAAATTGCAGAACGAGTGCTATGAGGAGATGAGTCTCAGCAATTCCCTGTTGGAAGATCATTGTTTGCAGCCCAGCAATTAGGCCCCTGTCCGCCTGACTGCCAATGTCACAGGGAATCATGTTTGTTTTTCCTAAGTGTTGTGCTTGTGCTGATGGTGCTCATCTCTCAAAATGTTCTCTCGGTCAGAGGAAGGCATTACTAAAGTCCCCCCGGACCCTCGCTTGTGCTTTTTTCGTTGGCCCTCCTAGGGCCCTATCTTTTTTAACCAGATTGTTCTTGTATCAAGAGCCCAGTGACTTTGCCGCACATCTGGGACCCAGTTGAGCTCCTCCTGAAAGCTGAAAGACATAGCATGTTTTCATAACTGCTTCGCTTCTCTCATGAGCCACGCTGCTTCTGGCACCTTTGTTCATGCCTCTTGTGATTGCAAGTGAAGTCTTGACTCCTCAAGTGCTGTGGCCACTTTGATGACCACAACACAAGCTTGCTATTCCCAGAGAACCTGTTAGATTTTTCACTTTCCTTTTTGATTCAAACAATAAAATATCCCTAAACTGTAATAGCTTGGAAAAAAGTCAGAATTTCACAGCTTTCCATTCCAGTCTGTGCATTGGATTCATGTATTGTTTTTTGCAAAGTACAGGCCCAGCATTAAGGCATTGCAGAAACCTGCACACATTCAGAATGCAATGTTAGATAAAATTAATGGATTGCAGGATATTATAGAAAATATCAATTAGTGATAAAAAAGTTGTGCCCATTAAAATGCATTTTGTGGAGCTCCACATTAGAGATATCAAACGGAGAGCGTGGCTTTTTACATTGTGAAAGCCTTATTGAAGGCTACTGCTAAATGACTGTAGTTTACAGAACATAAGAGTGATGTCAGTACCTTGATTTGTGTGACCTTTACGTGTGGTGTCCCAGTAATGGGACCGTTTAATATGTACCTCTCAAATAATTTATCTATTTTTGTAATGTTTCATTCAGTCATTAGTCACACTGAAATTCTTAGGTTTCAGAAATGCATTAGGTGGATAGATGGATGGATGGATGGATGGATGGATGGATGGATGGATAGATAGACGAATGAATGGATGGATGTATAAATGATAGATGGATGGTTGGATGGATGGATGAGTGGATAGATTAATTAATGGATGAATGGAAAGATGGATGGATAAAAAGACATTTGTGTAGATGGGCAAATGAGTGAACGGACAAATGGATGGATGGATGGATGGATGGATGGATGGATGGATGGATGGATGGTCGCATAAATGATGGATAGATGGACGAATGGATGGATGGATGGATGGATGGATGGATGGACAAAAGATGGATGGATGGATGGATGAATAAAATATGGATGGATGGATGGATGAATGGATGGATGGATGGATGGATGGATGGATGGTTAGATGGATGGATGGATGGATGGATGGTTGGATGGATGAGTGAAGAAAAGTTTGAATGCATGTATAGATCTTTGGATATATGCATGGCGGGATGGATGAAGTGGTATTTGAGTGGATGTGTGAATAAACGGATGTTTGGATAGATAGATGAAGGGAGAAATGTATGTTTGAATGGATGGATGGATACATGCATGCATGCATTACTGGAGTATCCAGCAGTCCTAGGAGCTGAAAGCCAGACCAGTTATTTTTATAAACTGAACTCCATGCTGTTGACAGATAATCTTGCAGTGCCTGAGAGAAGACGTATGACATATAAATAGCAATCATATTCACTTGTATTGTCATATTTCACTTTAAGAACGTAGATGACTTTTTCTGTCTCAGGCAGCCCTTGAGTACATTTTCCCCATCATTGTGATACATGTCAGCCACACATTTAAATATTTTTAGTGACACACCTGCCACATTCTAGAGCCCGTTGCTCCAAAAAGGCTTGCTCAAAGCTCTTGAATTTGAACTCCATCGGATTGTCTGCAGCAAGAAGCAAAGCATATGATACCGAACACAACCCACAACTTGTTCTCACTTATCAAACTATTTTTTTGTCCTCCTTCACTGGATGGCAGTGATATCAGTGAGATGGAGACATCCCTAGTCGCTGGATTTTACAACAGATGGTTAGTTGTAAAGAGTCCCCAAACCCCACCCTACAAGTTCCTCTAATGGGGTCACAGTAGGTGCTTGTCTGCACCTTCCATTTCCAGCTCAGCTCAGTTTAGTCCAGTCTCTTTCAACTGCCCTTGTATTCTCAGTTTCACTTTTAGCATTTAGCATATGACAGTAGCTCCATACTAATGTAGGCAATGATCTCTGAATGATTTGTAGAAAATTATCACAGTTCTGGTTCATTTAGCAGAAGAAATGACCACGAAAGTGTTTGCCGTTTTGAAACATCATCTATTGAAAATCTCAGTGCCCAGTTTGGTCTCTTTTGTGGCCAGGCCAGACGTTCTGCTGCTCAGCATTTGGTCTATGAATGGACTAAAAGATTTCCTCTTCACTCACTGCAAGCTTAGCCAGCTCTGTGGATATACCTCCCCTCCAGCTCCTGTCAGATTTCCTCATGTGCTGCTTTTTAACCCACCTGCACTCCTAAAAATAAAGGTTCCTGAGGGTTCTTCTCCCCTGTACATCTCATGTAAAATAGTGGGTCCTTAACCCTTAGAACTCCAAGTGTATTATTAAAATCTGATTTCAGCAAATAAGCAAAACTGCATAAAACAGTCTAAACCGGTGTTTGTTCTTCTACACACTTCTACAAACATATATACAGTACGATGTGTGTATGTTTATACTTACAGTTAAAACAGGATTATTTATTAACAATTCAGTATAAACAATTATTGATCAGGCTTTTGTAATAATTTGTTAATTTTTTATTTCAGCAAATGTGAACAGTAGCATTTATGAATGCATTCTTATACAGTATGTAATCCTTATTAGACAATGATTCATTTGCTTTTTAGGGCATCTTATTATAACACATTACCCTTGTTCTTCAGACAGAGATGAAGCATGCTCTTACTCTACACTGCAGTATAAATGGACTCTCCATTGCATCTTTTCTGGGCTAGACTGAAGGAAGAAAGCCCTTACTGTCTCCAAGTGGGCAGCCAACTGAGCAGTGTTATCATTACTAGCCAACATAACAGCTGTTTGCCAGTGATGTGGAGTTCGGTGTTAAAAGAACATCCTGAACAGCAGGAGGTACTTAGTGGCGGGGGCAGTGGGGGTATAAGGGTTATGGAGGAGGGGAGGGGGAGGGCGTGATGGTTTTTATGGTTCAGAAATATTTACAGATTAAAAAGATAAACCCATCACGATGGCTCCTGCCAAATAATCAGTTAATGTGTGAGAGGGGATGAAGCCGAGCCGCCGCGAGGATGAACGGAGCACTGAATACTCTTCCGCGATCACAAGTTCCTATAAAGAATAATCGAGGATGAGTCCGTTTCGCGGCGGCCGATGCCGGACGCCACTGGCTGTTGGGTTTAGGAGATTTTCAGGCAGATTGAGTTTGTGCTGACGGCAGCTTGACACGAGGGTAGAGCTGGGCACTCGGTATTTAACCCAGCCAAAGCCTGCAGATTAGGCCACAACAGAGTGTCAGGGGAATCTTCTTAGTGCACCACCTGATGGGCAGGCCCTGATAATCATCTCTAAAACACAGCACTTTTCTCCGCTTTGCGGGGGCTTGGACGCCGCATTAGCCCAGGATGGCCCTCCGCTTTAGCTGAATCCCCGGGATACTGTCTAAGCATCACCAATCACAGATAGCTTGCTCGATCTGCTCGACGTTTGTTCTGATTACATTTTTGGAAACTTCATTTGAAATTTGTACGGCTGCCAAAGCCAAGGCGGACCACCACACTGACATGACTTTTGTGCGGCTTCAAAAGGCAACCTGAAATTGGTTTTATTTCTTAAGAGACGTACATGTTAAAGAGTAATTGTGCCCTGGCATTTCCATCGCTAGACCAAACCCAACACAGGCTGAGCAGTTTAAAGCTGGCCTTCGTTTTTTTACATTATTAGCAGATGCTCTTATCCCTTTTACTTTTGGTTCCTGAGGTGATTAACACTTGCACTTCCCTGCAGGTGATCGAGACCATAAGTGCGGTGGATAAAGACGAGCCCCCCAGTGGTCATCGCTTCTTCTTCTCTCTGACCGCTGAGGCTGCGGGGAACCTCAACTTTACCCTCCGGGATAACAAAGGTATAAGTTGAGGAGGACAAAAAATCCATAAATAACTATGTTTGTAATATTAAATTAATAATTACGAATATATAATGTAAAAATTACCTTCCATTTGGGGTTTCTTTCTGGAATCTTTTCGTTGTGTGAATGTTTTTATATATTTAGAAGCTTCTTTGGCAATCTGAAACACAATCACATATATGGTAAAAATTAAATTAAAATGTGAATATAATAATCGCATTTGAAAGTCTACACACAATCACCCTCCACTTAATTAGAAACTCCTATCTTATACTTCCATTCTCAAGCTACTTTATCAGTTACATCAAGTTTATATGTCCACTATATAAATGTAACCCCATGTTTCTGAACACAGGACCACTACTGGATAATGTATTCAAGGGTATCTAATAAAGTGGCTGGTGAATATTTGCACACATAATTTACTGACACATTCTCGTTTAGTTTGTAGTTGGTCATTCGTTCCTTTTATAATCAATTATTTTATTCTCTTCTCTTCTCTTTTCTTGTCTTCTTTTCACTTCTCTTCTTTCCCCCTCTTTTCTGCTCTTCTCTTCTTTTTTCCCTTTTCTTTCCTTTCCTTTTCTTCTCTTTTCTTCTCTTCTCTAGATAACACAGCATCTGTCCTGACTAAGCGTAGTGGCTTTCAGCGGCGTGAGCAGTCGATGTATCGTCTGCCAGTGCTGATAGTGGACAGTGGGAGTCCGGCTCTTAGCAGCACCAACACTCTGTCCATCCGTGTGTGTGACTGTGACTCAGACGGCACTCCACAGGCCTGTGGCACCAAAGCTTTTCTCCTTTCTGCCGGACTCAGCACTGGAGCACTTGTGGCCATTCTGGCCTGCATCCTGACCCTGCTGGGTAAGAACCTGGTCCATTATGATTACTGTTGTGTTCATCACTACTAGAATCATCACCAACAGATTTATTCACCAGTATCGAACTACCACCATTGCAAATCTCACTATTACTCTGTATACTATATTACTATTGTCAAGCTCATTATGATAATCATTGTCATTATTATCAGCATCATCACCTCCTCTAACAGTGTCATTATCATTATCACCATCAGTCACCATTCTCAGTATTACCATCATTGTTATAGACTTAACCACCAGCAACATCACTGCCACCAACGTTATCGCCATCATCACCATTTTCGTTCTCTTCATTGTCACCACAATCATAATCATTATCATCATCTTCAACTTCCAACAAAATCATTCCCATTATCATTATTATCCCTCTCATCAGTATCACCAACACCACCACCACCACCTCCAACACAATAGTTGTCAATCCCATCATTGTCCGTGCTCGTTTCATTAATGGTAAAGCGGGCATTTTATCCGGAGCGACTTACAATCATTAGTTACAGGGACAGACCCCCTGGAGCAACTGAGGGTTAAGTGTCTTGCTCAAGGACACAACGGTAGAACGGTTCACAGGCAAGTGTTTTATCCACTAGGCTGCTACCAACCTAGTGTCATTATCTCCATAATCACCAACATTATCATCATCATCATCACCACCACCATCATCATCATCACCTCCAACATTATCACTGTCGTCACCATCATTACCTTCATTCTTTTCATCATCATCATCATCATCATCATCATCACCATCATCACCATCATCATCATCATCATCATCACCATGCTTTGTCACTGTTCTTGTCGTTATATTAGAAGTGTAGACGTATTTCGGCAGAATGTAAATTTCAGCTGTATCAGCTACAGCATTTCAGCTCCATATCAGCTAATTGAGTGAAACAAATGGAAAGTCAATAACACTATAAGGATGTCGTCTCTCTGTTTTGCTTGTTTGTTTTTTTTTTCTTTCCTGATACATTCCTTCATTAAGTGCAAACTGATTCAAAATGAACTTGTTTGGTGTATAAAAAAGAATTCATCGCAACTAAATTGGTTTTGGGGGGAAAAATGCAAAGATTGAAATCAAATAACATTTGTTAATTACAGAGTTGATTTTCAAAACACGCATTAGATCCATTACTTTTTGATTTTCCACCATGTCGATACCCAGATGGTTGTCATACTGGCGCGTTGGTGTGGCTTAACTAGATTTGAGAGGGTGCTGTGAAGGACAGTGGTATATGGGAGGGTTTGCCTGACCAGATTGGCCTCCGTTCCAGCTCCTGGGTCCATGCTAATGTGCATGATTAGTGTATTTGCGGCTTCATTAGCTGATTGTGTGATGAGTGTCCCTTTTTTCCAAGCAATTCAGAGGGTCTGATTAGTTGACTTTGTGTTGGGTTTGTTGGCCCGAGGACTCCGGAGAGGGAGAGTGAATATCGCGCTGATGGATAGATTGATTTCATGATTATGGCATTGATAGCATGTCTCTCCAGTCCAGCCTAGCTGTCTGCGGATCTGCCCACAGCATTGCTACCTGACCTTTTGTATTCGGAGTCTGGCAGTGGCTCTTTTATAACTGGGATTGGATATGTCCTGTGAGTAATGAGACGGCAGGGGGTGGCCCTGTGATTTTATCCAAGCACACTATTCTCCGACTGCGGCTGAGTGCGACCCCATTGAAGGTTTGATATTCAGGTATGGTGGGAGTAACAAATGTGAAGAGCCGGTTTTCAATTATGATAAAATCCGCATTGTGCAGTGAAAGATGTTCAGCGGCATCATTGTTTCAGGTCTATCTTCTGCTGATGGAGGACCCCCCCCGTACACACACACACCCTCTCAGTGATTTTGTCTCCTCGTTCGGAGATCCAGGCCTAAATAGTCTCTCAGAGGGGTGCAATCAGTCAACAGATTGCAGTGTGATTGTGATTTTTTTTTTTTCGCTTTCAGTTGGACACTGAGAGAGAGAGACCGAAGATCTGTCGTCTGAGCACACACACACTCAGAGCTTATTAAGAATGACAGAAGCTGGCGAGAGGCTCCATCCTTTCCTTTCCAAAACCGCTCCCTCAGTCTTGTGCTGTTTGCTGATTTCTCCTGACTGATGCATTAATTTTCCAGTCATTTCTTTCTTTAAGTGGTATAGTCCTTATCTGTTTTTTGTTTTACTTTTTATCACACTTGCAAACAGTTTATTACACAATGTGGGTGTGGTGGGCATTTGGTTGTCGATGGGGGGTGTGGTTTTATATATAAACGTGTAGAATGTATTTTTCGCTGGGGAGATTTTGTCGATGGAAGGTGATTTCTGTTGTGGAGATTCTGTTATTTTCCTTGTTGAGTGTTTGTAGGGTTGATTTGTTGATGAGGAGGTGTCCTCAGGAAAATCTTAAAACAGGAAGACAGCAGATAAGGAGGTGAAATCTGTAGAAAAGGGAGGTTTGACAGGTTTGGTGTAAATGGTGTGCTGCAGTGGTATGGTTTGAAGTTTTAACAGTGTTTTTCCATTAACAAGTAAAGTTTCCCATGAAATAGGATTTTTATATTCAGGGACAGGAGAAAAAATAAACTTAACCCACTCACTTCGGATTTGTGGATCCTTTGGAAGGCTGCAATGATCCACATGCTCCCCAATAAAAGACAAGAAAAGCACAATGTTTAATCATTTTGGCCACAGTGTCCACTCCAGTAACTCTGCTACGGTCTGCAGGAACAACACTCTACATCGCTTCAGTTGGAATGAGCAGAGCTTAACCACTATAGGCTGATTAAGTAGTCATATGTAAATATCTCCATGACTAAGGCTGTTTGTGGAGCTTTGTGTTTGCATATGGACTGTATAGACGTTCTGAGAAGTTTAACAATACACCTGTACCTCGCTCTTATATCTTGCTGTTTCACTCTCAGTTCACTGCCTCGCTGTCCAGCTCAGTATTAAGATCCCTCGGTGCCCTTCCGTTCCTCCGTGAAATCCTCCCCTCCCATAACAGCAGGATTAGCCCAGTGCTTTGCCTCAGCTGAGCTGTGCAGTTATTTTATGCAAAGAAAACCCTGCCTGGGGCTGCTCACTCATGTTTGAAGAAGGACACAGTGTGTGTGTGTGTGTGTGTGTGTGTGTGTGTGTGTGTGTGTGTGTGTTGGTGAGGAGCGTTAGCCGAGGTATGCAAGGGGAACTGATCTTTTTTTTCTCTTTGTTTCTGAGTAATGAATCAACAAGCATTGTGCCCACTGTCAGTGGTGTTACTCATCCAAACAAGCCTCCAGTGCAAGCCTAGCACACGTTTTTGGGGATTTTTCTTTTTCTGCACCATGGTTTTTTTCAGCCTGAGGTCTATGGCCCCCCAGTGGATTGTGGTCATACTACTCGGCGGTTGGGGCACTGGCCAGAATATGTTGAATTACAAAACTTCAATATGCATAAACTTTGAACCATTTATAATTTTACACATATACAAATATTATGATAATTATTGAAATAAACCGTATTGCACAGATCTGGCTGACCAACATAGCTAAATAGTTATGCTTATATTTATAGCAAAAATAAACTTTTATATTATTTAATTTCTATACTATATTGATCCTGGAGGAAATTGCTTGAGTCCTCTGCTTTTACCTTGCTGAAGGGTACCTCAGTGGTGCCACTGGCAGTCCTGGGATTTGAACCCACGACCTTACGATCGAAAGCCAACTCCCTAACCAGGCCTCCAGCAGCCCCCCAAATTAATATAAACATTTGGTCTTTTTATGGTATAGAATTCATTCAACATTAATAATTGGCTACAAATATTTGTTGGTATGTATTATGCATGAAGTGAAATTTGAAAGGCTATATTGATTACTGGGTTCTGTTTGCATTTTAACTAATGGGATTGGTTCAGTCTTCTGGACTGCGGAAGTTTTTGTGGTCAGTGTTGTGAAAGGCTGAAAACCCCGGCACTGTGTATATGTCATGATGAATGGATCACTAGAAATAGCCTAAATAATTTACAAAATTCAAAGGTAATTACATAATTGTGCAGATCTGTTATGCCAAGTCACAACATTACAACTTGGACAACAATATATTTGGAGTTTGAACTACTGTTTCGCAGATGAGTTTTGATCTTTTCGATTCAATTTACTGGCTTCTGATTACACGCCAAGGCACACCATGTGACGGCTCTATTTAGACACATGATACATATAGTTCACTACTTCAAAAAGGTATTGATAATCACTTATTTTATGTTGCAGATGAGTTTTGATCCTTCAATTTAATGTACTCCCTTCTAATGACATAATTAATAACCTAATTAAGATGTGGCACTCAAGTCACGCCAAGTCTCGCAATATAACTTCCAAGTTCAGTATTTTAAACCTAGCATTGTCAGCTGTTTTGTAGATGCTTTTTTGTTCGTTTTCATACAAGGTCATGTAAAAAATGTTCAGATCCTCATCTCCTCATAATGACGCCCGCTGTGGCATGCTCGGATGATTTTTGGCTTTGTCTCAGGGAGCCGTCCTTTCCCTCATTACTCCACAGCCTAAGGTGGACTGGTGGAGCGGTCAGCCAAGCCTGGGGCACTCCGGGACAGTCCTAGCCACGGGGTCACATGGGTAAACAGTCTCATACCATCAAAAGAATGGGAACCTCTAGCTTTTCAAAATGCAATTCATGAACAACCATGTTTTCTTTGTTGGCTTTTCTTCGCATATTCAAGATGTTTAGATCTCTCCTTCTTTCTTTGAAGAAACAACTGTCTGAAGTCCTCCCTTGGGAATAAAGCCAAAGCTTGCACATTTTATCCCCTTGTCAACACTCACAGGCCCTCAAACCTTTCAAGTGTTTAAAGCACCTTTCGGCTCAAATAAATTCACTAACACTTTACAATAAGGTTACCTCTATAAAATGATTATAGATTATGTATAATTAGTTTGTTAATTAGGTTGTAAATCATTAATAAGCAGTTATAAACAGGTTATAACAGTTGTCACACATTATTGCAGGCTCACTATTTGACAAGATCTCAGATCTTGCTAGCTGCTTTGTTTACCTTGTCCCTTTCTCAGGCAGAATGTTAAACTGTCAACTTCATCAAGTGTTTGTTAACTATTAAAACACCAGATCTTGCCAAATAGTGAGTCTGTATCAATGTATGACAACTGATATGACTTGTTTATAACTGCTTATTAATGATTTATAAACTGGCTACAACCTATTTATCAAACTGATACGGATAGTCATATTGTAAAGTGGTACCAAAAATGTGGTCTACACCTTCACGTGCAGAGTACATGGATGAACTGTCCACTGGAGCTTGATGCTGCACCTCTCTGTCTGTTAGTGCTACTGTCCATCAAAGATAGAGCAAGAGAGCAGGAGTGGCACATCACAACTTGATAAACTTGATAAATGTACCTGTCTCATCGAACAGTTGGGTGATATTCTCTCCCCAACGGCCACAACTGGCCTGAACCTACATGAGATGAAGAAAAGTGCACCTCCAACCAAATGAAACTAGGGTGAAATAATGAGGCAAAACATTTTGGACGTCTTCAGAGTGAGGGACTGTTGTAGCAGAGTGAACACCAGCGGTCACCAGTCCTTGTCCTCTAGGTCTAATTTCCTACAGTGTTTAATTCCAACATGGATCTAATACATTCTCTGAACAAATGATTTTCCAATACAAACAAAGCGAGCTGTACCCGAGTTGCTTAACGGCAGGGCCAAAAGTAGGCCATAGCCATGCTGACTGCATCACTGCTTTCTGATTGGTCAAAATATTGTCATCACAGCATTGAAAGAGGCCATTGTTTTTTTTTACTGCCCACACAAAAAAACAACAATGGAGACACAACCTAACAACTGGGAAGCTGACGAAGTACTAGCACTGCTGGGCTGAAGATAAATTTCAGTGAGAGTTTTCTGTGACTCCAACAAATTTATCTTTAACACTGTGAGAAATACGAAGGTGTACCAGGATGTTACTAACAAGTTAGCTGCTGTAGTGGAATGTGGTACAATTATGTTCCCTAACTAAAGGGGATGATGATCTACACTCGGGGGTACAACCCCAGGCAGGCGTGGGATACCACCCCGCTGACAAGGAACTGGGCACAGAGTCACTAGGGTGGCAGCCCTGACATCACTGGGGTTGAACCCTCAAGGGCACATCTTAAATACTAATTAGGGAACATAACTGTACCATCTTCCAGTGCATTAAATTGCAATGCCCACTATCTTGACTATACAGTACTTTTTTCTGACACTGTACAAGCACGGTTGATGTCCAGTTCATTGCAGTGGGACGTTCTGGACAAACGTCCTCTGGCCAAGTTTTGATCCTAGTTCTTCCTAAGCAGTGTATATATCCTTATGTATGCACTTGCCTCCATCGCCGTAAACACCAATTTATTTAGCGGATAATGCAGTGGCTCTGCAAGCCCAGTGGCAGACGGGTGCTGTAAACCACGGCTGACTATAGTGCGGTCGTATAAATGTCCACAGGCAGACAGAGCAGATCTCCAACTGCATCTCCATTAGCAGCCCCTGGCCTCGGGTTATAGCGGCTCACGCTGAGCCTCGCGCAGACAAAAGGAGAGTGGCAGTGCATAATCTAGCCAGCGATGGCTCATTTTTACAGGGTCGATGAGGACGAGCCCCCCCGCAAAAAAGAAAAAAAAAATATCCCACTTGTTGTTTAATTGATTCTGCATGATGGATTGTTTTCTCAATCCAATTACGGCAAATTGGGGATAATGTTAAATTGATCCGCCGCTCCCTGCCGAACATCCATCTTGTGTCACAGCCGCAGCAAAGCTGAATCACGTCTTTAAGTGGGAACGGTCAGTAACTGTACAGTCTGCATAGAACGGCTATATAACACCCAGTATAATTGCGCGGCGGCCAGGCAGATGTGAGGGGAGGGCAGCGCCAGCCTCTCGCGCTCCAAGAGCCGTTTGGCATTTGGTAAATGGTGAGAGTGGAGAGGTTTTTTTTTTTCATAGACTGTTTTAGTGAAGTAATGCACATTGATGGGGTGCAAGCTTGCATTTCCCTTAACGAGTTACGGAAAGAGGCAGGATTAAGTTTCGAGGAAAGTATTTTTTCCTAAACTTGTCTTTTACCGTAAGGGTCTAAATACTTTAAAGAACTCAAAGATTAGCGTATGTACAAAAACTAATATCTGGGAGTGATGTCAAAAAGCTTTTTGCAGTTCTCTGAAAATCTCATAATCTTCAAAAATAGGCATCACTTTTTGGAGGCGCTTTGTCCAAGATTACCTTGTCGTTACTTGATATTCCATCACAGTCTTAAAAATACAGATCCTGAAAAGGGAAACATTTTTGTTAATGGGTGCATTTTTGAAGAACCTTACACGGAACATTAAAACCAGGGCAGCTGGTGGCCTGGTGGCCAGCTGCCCCATGGGTTCGAATCCCAGGACTGCCAATAACACCAATAAGGTACCCTTGAGCAAGATACCATCCCTATACACTGTTCCTCGGGTGCTGCGTCGCTGGCTACTTCACTTGGTGAATGGGTTGAATGCTAAGTAGAATTTCACATTTTTCATACTGTGTGCTGTGCTGAGGTTTGTTCATGCATGACAATAATGGCCACTTTACAAGATTATACCTCAGTTTATTTTTTTCCCTAGAACTGTACGTCATAGCCAAGAACCACTGAGGAACCTTTTCAAGACATTACATTTCTATTAAATAAATCCCATATGCTTCCCTGACCATCAACCTGTAGCTATATTGTCCCAACCATGATGCCAGTGCTGTTGATATTGTCTATAGGGCAGTGATTTCCAGCCTTTGCTCTTATCCCTGCTCTGCATATTTCTCCATTGCTGCTCCATTGCTCTAACACACCTGACCCACTGACTAATTCACAAGTTGTTTTGTTGGGTAGACACACTCCTTAGAGGTTCTACAAGAACAAAAGATGGAACCACATTACTCAAAGGGTTCTTTACATCCAAATGCAAAAATAGGAACCTGTATTACTCTCTTCAGCACAGCTTGAGAACACACCTTATTTAGCAGATGATGGAACTGCAGATGTGAAGACCTGGAGGTGCAATCTGAAGTGCGGTCAGGTTTCTTTAGTGTACCATGAAACGGTTGAACCAATGACCTGAACATTATGAATTTGAGGCAAATATTGCTATATTCTCTTCGTTCCTTGGGTGAAAATGAACATAAGGGACAATTTGGGAAAACAACTACTATATGGATCAAATATATCAGCCCTTCACCATCAAGTATATTCAACAGAAGCATATATATTACAAAATAAGCATATTTATAATTGCAGAAACAATCACGCTATTGCTCTTCTTAAATTTTATTAGAGTTATTTTTATTCCACCCATTTTTTGGCACTGCTTCTTGTCAGAGCTCATATTGAATTTTGGCAAAGTTCCAATGTGAAAGTGTCCATTAATATCTGTTATTCTAATTTTTGATTGGTTGGCCAGGGGCCAAGTATTGATCATTTACAAAATCGATTTTTGTGGTCGCGTCGTCTCTGTGATATATGGAGAGAGAGAGCAGACTTTCGAGTCACCTTTAAAATGTGTGTCAGAGAGAGAGTCGCAGATGACGTCACGGATAAGGTGACCGGAAAGGAACAAAATGCAGAGAAACACAAACAGCTGGTGGCCTAGTGGTTAGCGCGTTTGCCCTGCGATCAGGAAATCGTTCGAATCCCAAGACTGCTAAGCATCTCTGAGCGAGGTACCGTCCCCACACACTGCTCCCCACTGCTCCGCTGTGTTCCTGCTGCCTGCTGCTTCACTTGGTGAACGGGTTAAATGCAGAGAAGAATTCCGTGCTGTTCACACTGTGTGCTGTGGTGTGTTCACTTTTACATGAAGAAACAAAAGCGGCGCAAAACACACAGCAGTCTCACAAACAGACTTCAAGGCACTAAAGCCAAGGTACAAAAAAAAAAGACCTGTGTCACTGTTTGCCGTGGTTTTATTAAAAATAATCAGCCCATGAATGCAGCTACGCATTCAGCCCTTCTGTACCACTAATGGCTTGGAAAGAGACACAGAGTTAACGTCCACCGGTTGTTCAGTGGTGAGATGCTGGGCACTGAATCAGAAGATTTCGAATCCACTGTGCCAAGAGAATTTTTTTAATACAAACTTTTTTTTTTTGTCCATAAAACCAATGTTTTATGTCTTCAAACACGGGTTTTATAGCAACCACACTATCACACTTCACATTTTCTCACGGACATGCATCTAGTTAGTACATGTGCTTCCATTTTGGCCTATCCCCCACTGCATATGGTTGCTGTATGTGCATAAGATTGCATGTGAGGTGTGTGCTTTCTCAGACCACTCTCTGGCTTTCTAAGCCTGTCTGCCCCTGGGAATCTGCACTATGCCTAAGGATGAAGTATGAGTGTGTGGCGCCATATTTCACACTCTCTGTGGCAGGCGGATGGACGGATGATTAGATGTTTACTCCTCTTCCCACATGCACACATCCACAGCCCTCCACCTCTCTTCCTCTTTGCCTCTCAGCTTTGCCCCTTTATCAGCGTTTCACTTTTCCACTGTGTTAGGCCGTCCCACAGCCAGGCAACTGTACCCCTGAGGTATCTGTTGGCATGGTGCAGAAATCCCTAGAGAAGTTGAGCTATGGAGCTAGTCTTGAGAGGCAAATGTTGTGTCTGGACTGAGATATCGCATATATGGAAACAGAACAGCGCTATAGGCCAGATGTATTTGAGAAAATGCCCAGGTGTGGTTACAATCCACAACTGAGATTAAAATAAGGCTGTAGCTGTTACAGTTGACATGATACCACATTTTCTTCCCAAATATAATATAATGAATATAAAAATATCAAAATCTTGAGTATCAGCCAGTACCAAGAAGTATGTGATGTTTCCTCTTTAAAAACTGAGCTTCAAAGCCTATTTTTAGATGAAGTGAAGTTCTGAAAAACTAAAGGTTTAACCTTAAACTACTCAAACACAAATACTAATCATGCCAAAACTAGCCATGCAAACTGGTCGGAAGCAGTGACACAGAACATGGGACAAAAAGAGAAAAATCAGTAGTGTAATTTTACTTGTAAGTTTAAAGGGTCCATATAATAGAAAACCAAGCTTTCCTCCTTTTTTTGAATATAAGAATTTGAGGAAGTGTGTAAAAACAGTTAAAGCTCATTGCCCAATCCATAGTCCATATAAAGAAACTAAACTGCTAAAACATCCTCTTTTGAATTCACTATTTTTGTGATGTCACAAAAATCAACACATTTACATATATATCCATCTGTTCAGCCAACAGCAGTTTAGCCCTGCCCATTCGCAGTCTAGTTATAAGGGGTCTTTTAGTTCAAACTACTTTTTAAATGAAGCACAGTTCAGAGCAATCCATCAGAACAAAACTCATTTACATATAGTAGATCAGCCTTAAAGACACAGTAACAAAAAACAGCCTGTTTATTCTAAGGGAGAAATAGATGTCATGTCAAAAAAGAAATGCAACTGTTTTTGGTACATAAAACCACATGAAAGTGGACCAATGTAGAATATGGCCCCTTTAAAAATTGGAAATAGGTTAGAACTGTTTAGAAGCTGGATACAAATACATCGGTTCTCTCATTGAGCGAAGTGACGGCGGGTTCTGAACCAAACGGCCCTGGCCTCTATGACCTCTGCCTTTGTTAAAGAACGTCTAGTAACAGCATGTCTCACAGCTGCTAATTTAATGTCATACTTTTTGTGTGATCCTCCAAAGAAAAAAGCATTTTTCCGTGCATAATTTGCATGTTTGTCTGTTTCATACATAACACATGTTCTTTTAAACGTCTTAATTGACACAAAAGACATACATTTGACATTGAGGTTTAATGCAGTGAAGCACATAATAGCCAAGCTCAACTTTTAACTGTGTTCCAAGTGTTTTATAATACTGCTTATTAACAGAGCTCGTATATTTCCCTCGTCAACGGCACTCCAGCCTTCAGCTGTGATGATGTAGCTGCTTGATAGGTGTTGTCGCAGTACGGGCTGCTGTTTATCATTTCGGATCGTGTGTGTGTGACCCGTGCTTTCAGGGCAGGGTGGTGTTTTCTGACTGATGTATAATCCTGCCTTATTTCGCAGATACAGTAGGCATATGCCGGACTCATAAAACAGGATTTAGTGCTGGCCGGCACGGGCTAAGCCGTCTGTGGGAGAGCGAGGGAAGGCAGGGTGACCGCTGGAGACTCATATTTACAGCACATTTCAGCCTCTAAATCTCCACGTTAGTGCGTGTGTGTGTGTTTGTCGCTGCTGGTTTAACTACTTACAAGCATGACAGTGCAGAGTGAGGAGACACTCCACGGGCTTAAATCAAGGTTTAAGTGTGAGTTTGTTTATGTGTGTGTGTGTGTGTGTGCGTGTGTGTGTGTATGTGTGCGTGTGTGCGTGTATGTGTTTTTTGAGCGTACCAAAAGTTCCCAGGTGTTACAAGATCTTATCAGTCTCTGAAAATGTGATACAAAACACATACAAGAAGCCTCGTCAAAAACATATTATAGTAATACGAATGTAATATAATCAGCATATAAAATATTATATTATATATTCTGAATAACAAAATGCAATATTTTTAGGACTTTTTGTCTTCTTTTTAGGACCCTCAGGATCACCTCTTACATTGTCTTTACTTATTTTGGGGTACTCTGCAGAAACTAGAGAAAACATCGTGAGAGAAATCTTAAGATTTCTTGAATTTAAACAAGATATTTTAACATGATATACACAAAATTTTGTTTCCAAGCACAATAATAAGGATACAGATACTCAAAATCAGTCTTTTTCTTTCATCCAGGTCTCTTGTTAAGATTTTATTGTTGCAATCAGAAATGAACATTTTGTTATAGTTCTGTGTAAAAGGTCTTGAGCCACTCCTCATTTCTTCATATTTTGCTTTGAATCGCCTTTTTGGAGTAGACTCAATTAAAAAAATAGAAATAAATGTTTGACTGCAACAGGCTGCAGAGATCCTAAAGATAAAATGTGCCTACTGCCTAGATAAAGGAGTTCCAACCATTCAGCATTCAGCACCACCAGTATACTGATCACAGCCTGATCATCTGGAATCATCTGCACCTGTTTCTTCACTGGGTTCAGGACTTAAGTTAGATGTGCTTTGTTCTGCTTAATTGATTACTGGTCAGGTTCAGGGACTGGACTGAAGATGAGCGTCTTTGAAAGTCCTCCAGGAAGCCCGGAAAACTGTTCCTCAAGACTACATTAAAAATACAAGGATGTCTGGATCTTTGGAAGCAGAATGAAAAGAAATGAGGGGTGGCTCAAGACTTGTACTGTACTGGATATAAAGGTCCCACATTGTCAGCGCTCAACCTTTTCTAGTGTTTAAACCACCTTCGGGCGCAAAAAAAGTTTCAATATGTGCTTTTAACTATACTTTGAAAACAAAACCTGTCAAATCATTATTCAGATGTAATCTGAGAAAGGCACCAAGAAAAGACACTTTGATGAACATAAAGCTGAGCATTACAGCTAAATATAGCTGCTTTACAGTTGTTTATGGTAACAAAAAAAAAAGCTTTTCAGCAATTTCTTCCCTCCTTTTGTGTGTAGGCCTATGTGTGTATGAGTGTAGGGGTGAGTGTACCGTTGTATGCCATAATTGACTAAAGTGTGTATTAAAGTGATTAAATCACTTGACTCGGACCCCCTAACAGGATCTGTCCCTGCAGATGCTGCCCCCTTTCCATGATAAACCAACTCTCCCTCCAAATCTGCCAGTTGTGCTGCTAAAGGCCGCGCCGCCCTATCTGATGAACATATTGATAAAGCTAATGTACCTGATCTGGCGTAATTGAACTGCTGAGATAATGGCGGTTATCTTTTTGGTCCTACATGGCATTAGAGCTCAGGAATAATAGGAATGCTCTCCGGTGCATTACACAACAGGATATTCCGGTACAGTGTCATAAATATGGCCGGAGATACCGTCTCCCCTTCCGAGCTTTATCTCCCTGTTATAAACATGCTGCTGCTTCTGAGGTGCGATTTTTAAAAGGTTCAAAGGCTAAAAGAATCCTCATCTGTCTCCTGTCACTTAATCAAAGGTTGGGCCTTTTGCAAAATTATATTTAATGATGTTTAAACATTAACTAAATGCCTTTTATTCTGGTAAAAAAAAAAAGGTATATTTTTAACTTCACGGCATTCCTTTATTATGATTCGACGGGATAGAAGCTCTTCTGTACTGTATCTGATCTATAGTAACTGGCTGGCATGTCCCAAAAGTTTTACAGTGCAACTATAATAACAGCATTCAAACTGAGTTGGAGATGGTGGAATATCTTGGAATAATGTTTTTGAAACTAAAAGCCTTGAGGAATGTATGATCTCTTGGGAGGGTTAAAATTGTATGTATTTATTTTGAGGGCCAAGGCTTTTTTTGTCTACAATTTTTACATTTTTTTGTTTTTTTATTCATGCAGCACAGCTGTCCAGGCCCTAAATTCAACTTAAAGCAGTCAAGTAGCTTGTGTTATAAGTATTTTTTTCTAGCTAACAGAAATGGATCCTGCTCTGTACAGAACCAATACTTTAATGTATAAATGTTTTTAATGTTCTTGCAATATATTGTTTTTCTTTTTTTAATTGTTAACAGTCCTTAAACCAATTAGAAACCACATTGACAAGCAAAGCTGTCTTGCTTTAGTTTTTCTCCTGACTTTATCTTTTTTCTTCTGACTCTGGTGTCACACTTTCACAATATGACAAAGTTTACACAGATGTTCATGAGGATCAGATTTCCTTTGTTTGGCTACAAGACATTTTCTGTAAAATATAACATCTCATTGCATCAGCAAATATGTGAAAGATCGCAATGACCACAATTCTTCTTCTTTTCCTTTGTGTTGTTGTTGTTGCTGCTGTTGTTGTTGTTTTTTGTTATGGTAACCAGTGATTTTCTTTCAGGTTTTACCCAGTTTCAGACAGAATTTTGTTGGACTCAAGTCAGTTTTGGACTCAAAACTTAATGAGATAGGTCAGGTGCATTGTATTCAGACAAAATTTTGTCAGACTTTGGTCTGTAACAAAAGGTGCTACAAGGAAGAGGCATTCACAGGATAGCCTTAATAGTGCCAGCCCAGCATTTATGGTCAATGCATGGGTCAAAACACAGATAAGCAGGCACAACTCCTTAACCACCAGCTGGTGGCCTTTGATCAGAAGGTTGGGAACTTAAACCCCAAGTCTGCCACAGGCACTACTGAGGGACCCTTGAGCATGATACTGTCCCCACACACTGTTACCTGGGCACCACTGTTGGCTGCCCACTGCTTCACCCAGGTGAATTTGCACTGTTCACACTGTGGTATTTTCATAGTTCACTTTTCACATGGTGACAACCCATCTCAAAATTACAAAAAAACTGAACAGAAGACACGAAAAACCTTGATAGGGTTGTTCCATTGGAGACTTGGGATTGAGATTTGGGTCATAATTAGCAGTATCATGTAAGTTATGCAATCATAATCATGTCATTTGAAAAGAACATC
Source organism: Bryconaethiops microstoma (assembly GCA_037577275.1). NCBI lineage: Eukaryota > Metazoa > Chordata > Actinopteri > Characiformes > Alestidae > Bryconaethiops > Bryconaethiops microstoma. Next base: position 26,265,059 of record JBBJLS010000041.1, on the reverse strand, counting down.
CATAGGACCACCACTGACTAGTAGTGCTGGTACAAGGACTGCAGGGACTGCCAGGCAAAAGTCTACAGTGGTGCCTTCCAACCAGAAGTGGTCTCTTACAGTGGCCCCTTCCTTAGGAACAGAACACAGATGAGTTGATGGAATTGAGGAGATGGCAAAAACTGTGCCTGGAAAAAGTAAGATGGAAGTTAAAAGCAGAGGGGTTTAATTAAGTGGCCCGTAAGTGGTCATTGTCATATCAAAACCTCCTATAAAGTTACCATTTTGTCAAAAAAAGTCTCTAATTGCTGTATAAACACTAACATTTCTGCATTGTTCACCTGCAGTGCTGGTGCTGCTGATTGTGACGGTGCGAAGGCGGAAGAAGGAGCCCCTGATTCTGGATGAAGATCGTGACGTGCGGGAGAATATCGTTCGTTACGATGACGAGGGCGGTGGTGAGGAGGACACCGAGGCTTTCGACATGGTCGCTTTGCGCAACCTCAACGTGGCCAGAGACAGCAAGGCCAGGCGGGACGTCACACCCGAGGTGCCCACACTGTACTGTTCGCGCCCACCACCATACAAGATGACGCCCGACAATGGCATCTTCCGGGATTTTATATGGGACCGGCTGAAGGATGCGGATGTGGACCCTTCGGCGCCCCCTTATGACTCGCTGCAGACGTACGCCTTCGAAGGCAGCGGCTCGGTGGCCGAATCGCTCAGCTCACTGGAGTCGCTCAGCACAGACTCGGAGCAAAGCTACGACTACCTGAGCGACTGGGGGCCGCGATTCAAGAAGCTAGCTGACCTCTATGGCCATAGCGACAGCAGCAATATATTCTCCTCATAGCCGCAGGTTTCCGGGCCATTGCTGACGCTATCATGCGCTAAATCAAGGACGTAATGGAAGTGATCATTGAGAGAGTGCCAATGACTCACTGATATGTGAAAGAGGTGGGTGGGAGGACAAAATACAGAGCAGGTATGAGTGTGGGAGAAGATACTGGAAGATGTTAGATTATCAAAAACAAACAAAAAAACAAAAACGTTAAGGTGTTATCATGGCCTGGTGTAATAAGGACAAGCTGTGGCTTCTTTTGTCCTCTAATGCACTTCGAACTGAAGACCATAACTATGGTGCCTGGACTTGGGATGTGGTTGAGAAGACTAAAAATAAAGGATCTCGTAGGTGTGAGAAGAATGAACTGTGAATGTGGGGGCTGCTGTCTCAACCGGGAATATGGTTACGCTTTGTTTCCACAGAGACGTCGGGAGGTGTTCTGTCTCCGTGGCGATAAATCAAACACTCGACTAGCCCCGTTCCCTGTACCAGTGTTCTCTGATCGGTATCTGTATGTTTCTGTTTTGTCAGATATTTCTATGACTCATGGGTTCTTCGGGGGAAAAAATCAATATGGACTGAGCAGCCGAGAACACCGAAAAACACACTTTTCTCTTTGGAAAAAAAGGGGGGAAAAAAGGAACATTTTGCCAGACATATTGCCTTGTGAGGTACCCTAACTGTTGCTGTGTAAAATATCTTTTCTGCATAGCGTCTCATTTGACAGCCAATGTTAGTTTTGTATGAAATGGAGCATTCGCTGCCACTTAATCTTTAGCCCATGAACACAGAAAAGCCCGCAGTCTTTTAGAGAATAGGTTTACATGAATAGTGCTTCTGGAGGGTTGTTTATTTTGCCTTTTCGGGTGGATCCTCCAAGGCTACTTTTCTTTTCCATACAAGGAGAACGCAGAAGCCGTGAATAAATTGTTGGATAAAACCCATTTATCTTCCTCACTTTTCAGTTGTAAAGGCAAACGTGTTTGTCAGGTTCTGCCTCATGTACTGTGAACTGTAGGTACGTGTTGGTCGACTATAGTATTGGGAGTTGTAATTTATGCAAGATGCAGCCAGGCTGTTGTTGACGAGGGGCCTCAGAGTGTAAAACAGCATTTTTATTTTACTTCAGAAAAGACGGTTCTCGCTTTTGTCAGTAAGCAGAGTGAAAGTTGTGTCTGACAACTTCTTTCACTTTTGAATTCTTAACCCTTAGAAGGCTAAAGTTCTTATCAAAGTTTTTGTAGGCCATTTAAATTCAAATTGTAGAGCTGACGATCACAATTATCACAATCACACTATTTTGTGCTGTTAGTTGCAATTAGCGATCTTTTTTTTATTCTAAAGAAAGATGTGTGAGTGGATAAAATAATCCACACCAGAATATATTCAGTACCTTTTCAGTATTTTGATCATATAAACATGAATTTGAACACAAATACCACATATATGAGAGCTTCAGATGTAAATATATAGTACTGTGCGAAAGTCTTAGTCACCTGTGGAAATTGTTTAAAGCCAATTTTCTCAGCGCCTCCCTGCTAGCAAAAATAACATTAGAATAAATGCAAACAAGGAAGAAAGCAGGAAAAAGTAGTTTATATTTTATGAGCTGGTAAGGTGAACAGATTTCTCCTCTATGCCGCCAGCCATTGTTTGGATTTGCGAAATTCCATGAGTGATCCATCAGATGGAACATAATTTCACATAAAATCACTATTTACACTCACTGCTCATCATGTGAGTGTAAATTATTTTTACAGTTGCCTTTTGCACAGTATATAGAGTCTTTCACTCTTGTTCATACAGCTGTTGATTCTAGGTATGGTGGATGGCTCTTGAGGGGAACTGGAGCTTTCCACCTTTACTATTGCTTTTGTTAGTTTGCTGCTCATTGATTTACCCATAGGTCTCCCACAAGCACTGTCCATCATAATCTTCTGAAGGTGCTGAAGGTATCACTTTAAAAGCCTTTTGGATTTTAAAAACTGTATTTGGTTTCAGTTATAGCAACTTATATGAGCAACTGGGTTTCAGCCTGCACTAACACAGATGGTGATCAAATGAAGGAAATTTTTAATGAAACATTTCGCATAATTTTATTTAAAAAATACAATTGATCATTTACCTTCTTAATGCATTTTTATTATCCTTGACAGCTTTACACAATTATACCAAGTAATTACATAGAACATAATAAATCACATTTGTATTCTATTTACACTATCAACATGTTTGAAATATTTTTCTCTTTGTTTTGCTGTCACAAAATGGCCCAAACTGTAATAATACACCAGTCTTCAAGCATCATCAACAGCTGAAACTTCTAAGGGTTAACTTAAAATGAAATGGACTGAAACTGCTTTGAAATGTTCTTCATATATACCGTGATTGAAATATGTTTTTTTGTACAGAAAAAAAAATTATATATATATGCACATTTAAAAAAATTCTCTGCAGGTTTCTTTCACTCGTTTCTGGTCGGTGGGCCGTGGCCATATCTCTGAGCTGTGCTGAATGCTGATCTCATAAATAGGTGGTGTGTTTTGTGTTTGCGGTGTGGCACAGGCAGACAGATGATCAGTAATCAGGGCCTTGGCGTCGGCGAGCGAATGCTGCCCGGCTTTGATGAATGGCGTGAGCCACGTCGGAGCGTTTAAAAGGCCTCCGCTAAATTAGCCTCGGAGAGCAGTGACTGATGACTCTGTTGTCTCGGAGAGAATAAACATACATCCAGAAATACGACCGCATGTCCGCACGCGGCCAGACAGGATGGGCGATGCCCCGGCATGACGGCAAGCCTGATGTATAAATCGTCACGCCTTCGTAGCCAAGAGCGGAGGAAGACCAGGTTAGAGCTGCAGCCATTTTTGTTTGAGCTCAAGAGATTCTCTTTACTTGATTTAGGCTTGGTGCTAATTAGCAAGGCATTACTTGTAGCTCTAGTGCAAAGGTAAAGAAGAAAATGCCAAACGTCTTTGATAATTGCATTCAAAGTTTTGGAATAACTTGCCACATTACTCTTTATACTTTATACACAGTTATTTCACTGAAGGCCAGTATTAACAAGGCTTCATGATACCTATGTGAACCTTTCAAGACAACTGACGAACATTTATAAATGCTTTACCACCTTGTCATAAAGGCTCTTTTGGTCAAGTTGGCCATTTCGCCTCAGAAAATGTTATGATAATGGATACTCCTTGGAATAACCCTGAAATGGTTATGTCAGAGTTATGTCAGTTGTAATTAAAGGTTTATGTATGGTGTCGTGTGGCCTTTCCAATACTGGCCTGTGTTGCCACAATAACTTGTACAATTACAAATATATACAATATACAGTAGTGTTTTACATTTACACCGATCAGCCACAACATTAAACGCATTATTTTGTTACAATGACACCTGTCAGGGGGTGAGATATATAAGGCAGAAAGTGTGCAGTCGGTTCTTGTATTGATGTACTGCAAGCAGGACAAACGGGCGAGCATAAGGATCTGAGAGACTTTTATAAGAGCCAAGCTATGATGGGGCCAGAGCATCTCCAAATCGGCAGATTGTGTGGGATGTTCACTAGTACCAAAAGTAGTCCAAGGAGGGACAACCAGCGAACCAGTGACAGGGTCACGGGCGCCCAAGGCTCATTAATTCACGTGGGAGAGAAGGCTGGCTCATCTGCTTCAATCCCACAGAAGAGCTCCTGTGGCACAAACTGCTGAAAAAGCTGCTGGCTATGACAGAACGGTGTCAGTGCATCACAGGTCGCAGCATATGGAGCGTTGTAGCCACAGACTGGTCACAGTGCCCATACTAACCTCTGCCAAATTGTTCCATATTGGTTTGCCAAACTTAATAAATTGTTCACAGTAGACACCACAGCACACCTTCAGAGGTCTTGTGAAGTCCATGCCTCAATGGGTCAGAGCTGTTTTTTTGGCACGAGGTGGGGCTACACAATATTAGGCATGTGGTTTTAATGTTATGGCTGATCAGTATATATGCACAGGTATTAAGATACTTACAGTCATTCTCAGTCTTTCAACTATGGTCCTCCATATCTCTTTTTTAACCTCTGCATGTGTGTTGCTTGTCGTGGAAGTTTTTCTGCTCTGCCCTGAGCAAGGTGTGCTATTCTGCTGCCATTTGAGCCACAACTCAGACAACAGAGCTCTGTTTGGTCGGTCTGATTTTAAAGCATATATAATGCAGAAAATCAAGCGGGCTGCTATTAAAAACTTAAGCAACAACAACTTACCATATTTTATTTGAATGGAAAACTGTGTAAATGTGATTTTTTTAGCCAAATTATTCCTTTTTTCATGCTGCAGAGCTGATCCAGGATCAGACTCATGAAGCGTATTTGGTGACTTTAAACGCACAAACCTATCCCAGATCTGGCCGATTCTTGTTGTCAGTGTTTATTAGTGTTTTTTTTTACTTAAACTCACACATGAAACACACTGAAACATTAACAGTACTTTTTGTCAGCTTACAAATAACTTTATTAGGGCTGGCCCAATTATTTTGATTATTCATTATGAATGTTTCAAACTACACGTTACATTGGGAAATGACTTTATATTTAGTATTTGGTGGCTTTGTCTTTTTCTTCCAAATCCCAAAATTTAGCATCTATTATACGACACATTTCATCAAGACCTTTAGAAAGGATTTATCCCTATACAATCAAATGTACTACTGACTTTAATAGTTTCTAATGAGGGCAGCTCTTCCGCTGGATGCTCGGAGCCTCATCATCTGGCAGTGGATGATGAGAAGGACTGAAATCCTGATAGTGATTAAATAATTCTAATTTGTTAACATCATAACCACAACATCTAACTGACTCACGAAAGCTATATTCACATGAGAGGCTACAATCGCAGGTTCTATAACAACATATGGTGCACAAGTAGCTGACTATTTACACATTGTTCCTCTTGCTAGATCTATAAAATAGCATTTTTTTAAGATTTTGAGCATGAGTGTTTAAGTACTCGTTTAGAAATACCAACAAATTGGGCCAACCCTAAACATTATTTGCACTTTTATGAGCCATACAGGCAATTAAAAGGAACCATATCATTTGCCAGTTTAAATAACAGATCATATAACACACTACATTCAAAATAAGAGATTACTGACTATTGAGCACAATGTTTCCTTGTGACTATTCAAATCATGCATCACTTATTATTATGCCACTTTTTATGGGTGCTTCACACGATCAGGCACCTGGCGATGTTCTGGAAGTTGGCAGCCACTGGTTGTTGTTTTATTTCCATGCGTGTAATGCAGCTTAATTTGCAGCTCTGAAACTTCGACCATAAATTTCGCAGGTTTCAAATTGCTGTCCATCGCTTTAGGACAGTTGCCTGAACTCCCTGTCAGAAGTATGACTATGTAAAGGCTCTTTGCATCATATGATTTATAAAGGCCATTTTGTTTGTTATGACACTTTGCTTATGTTTTTTAAGCAAAGTGTTACGGCCTTTTTTTTAAATTATTATTATTTGGGCTAATGGATTTTCTGTATGACCCCGCTGGTAATTTAGTCGCTTTGGTCTCCGAAGCAAAGGTAATGAAGATTGAGAACACTTCGATCGTTAGAGGGGGCCGTTATCTGGAAAGCAAATGTAATTATTTGTTAACTGGCTCACTAAATGAAAACTAAAAGGGCAATAGAAATCTCGTTTGACTTAGCACTGAGTAATAATAAATAGCATTTTAATTAAGCAAATAAGCACAGAGTAGCTGGAGTAAGCAGATAATGGCGGGCGGGAGGGCAAAGCATCGCATCAGTGCTCGAGATGAGGCGGCGCGGCCATAAATCATGCAGACTGGAAATCGATGCAATTTTTACATTTGAGAATAATCATATTTTTTGTTTACCGCATTGCCCATTGGGTCTGTTAACCGACGGACAGACCTCATAAATGTAGCCCACTCGCTAATGACAGAAGACACGGTGGAGGGTAAATACTGGAACTTTAATTGTTGTCACTTAAGGACAGAGAGATGTTGAAGCAAGTTCCTGACCACCAAGCTGAATCCCACATTTACAGGAAGAACTTTATACACAAATGGTGCTCCTGACAAACTGCGCTAATGTACTACTTTTGCCACCGGAATTGAAATGTTTGTTTTGGATGTTGCGTCCTATTTGATGTTCATTTTGCGTCTTCGTTTGTTTCACGAAGGCCTCATCACCCAAAGCCTCAAGGCACTGGCTTCAGCTGCCTTGGGCGGCCTTTAACGTCCAAAATGGAGGAAAACAAAGGTCTTAAGTGCAACAGAAACATGCAGAACCCCCCTTCTGTGTCAAGCCGACAATCAGAGTCCCCCACCCTCTTTCCACTCGCACCACACTCTCCCGTTTGGTCTGGTTTGTACATATTGTTTAGAGGCGGGAGAAGCTCCGGATTTTGTAAACAGAATTTCTGTTAATGCTGTTGACTTAAAGTCTCATGTATGATTTTGAAATAAAGTAACACATATTGTTTCAGTGAGTCTGACGTCGAGTGCTTTTCATGTGTTTGTGCGTTTAGTCAATGGAAGCAAAGCTCTAGAGTGGAGGGGGCCGTCCATGCTCAAATCCCCCCGACAGGTTGGATAAAATTGACCCCAAAAATGGATTTCTGTTATGAATTTTGTTTTTTGACTTGGGTCTGAATTTCTTGGCCCATTTATGCGTCGTAACAACTAGAGCAATAGCACGACTGTGTAGCTACTTTATTCAGTGGCCTGATTTATAATTAGGGAACGGATTCTCTGATACATTTGAGATCCAATATGTGTCTGCTGTCTGCGTCTGTAGTTTTGCTGAAGCTACACTGAAAAAATTAATTTCTTGCCAAGTAAAAATTTCATCAGCCTAGTCGAAATGTGCAATATTCTCATTGTGAGATTATTTTAAGAACATTATTAGATTATTGCATCTTTTTTTTAATAATTGCTCATTAATAGACATTTTCTTTATAGAAGTAATATTTAATTCTGTTATGCACATACCAAATATTTTGCTTATAAAAACTAAAGCCAGATAATTTAGCTTATTTCAAGAAAAAAGCTTAAAACAAGCACAAAAGTTACAGTGCATCTAATTTTACATTACATTAGATTAGAACATTTTAAATAATAATACAATTTTCAATTTCAAATAACAAATTGGCTGCATATAACACACTGACTTATGTTCTGTCAACTAGAAGATTAAAATTTAGAAAGATTAAAATTTTAAATGAACTATTTTATATTCTGTAACATGTTACATTTTAAACATTATTGTTTTATTCATTTGATTTGATTTCTTTTTACATTGTGTGATCTATGATGGTTGTTACTGTCATTGGTGGAAAAATCTCAAAGCAAAGAGTACAGACAAACATCGCTTGAAGTAGAGGTGTGCCGATCCAGTACTCAGCATTGGTATCAGTTCGATTTCGACTAAAATCGCTGGACTGGATATCTGATTAAACCTGAACAATCACATAAACACTTCACTAAACTTTGAACACTCTGCAAAGACAGATACAGATGAGGATAGGAGTAACACAGGTGAGCAGCAGGGCTGTATCTCCCTGTTAACTGCACTTAAAATACAGTGTCCTGCCCTTAAGAGTATAAAAGGGACAGATGTGTTATTTAATTATTTGTTAAAGAGAGGGAAAAAGACAGCACTGGATTAGTATTGGATTAGTATTGGTATCAGCAGATACCAGTTGCAGTATCTGTATTAGTATCGGAATCAGACATAAAAAAGTGTCATCGACCCAGCCCTAATTTGAAGTATACTCTCAGCCTTACAGTTTGTGAGTGATGGGTTTGACTTGGCGCACCTTCTCCAGAGAGACAACCTCCAGATATGCCAAAAAAACCAAAACACCAAAACTGTAAAATAAACCCCGGCAGCATTTGTAAAACCTGGTTACTGATCACTGGGTCCAATCAGGTGAGCAGAGAAATCAGCACACTGTGATCTAACCAATCTTTAAGGTCCAGGCAGGGACAAAGGCCTCTATGCCTAGAGTTAAACAGTCCCGATTTAGTGAATGGACTAACAAAGTGATAATGGTCATTTTCCTTCGTTTGACAAGGCGCAGACGCTGTCGGACGTGGGAAATGGATGAATGTCCACGATCCTAGATGATCCTCTGCGTTCCTTAATTGATTAAGATGGTTTAACAAGTCTGAGTGTGGCGATGTCTAAAATGTACAGGCCGAGCTGGCAGTGGGCCAGAACACTTAGCAATCATCACCGCATCACACATTACAGGACTCTCGCTCTCTCTCTCTCTCTCTCTCGCTCTCTCTCTCTCTCTCTCTCTCTCTCTCTCTCTCGCTCCCTCTCTATCTCTCTCTCTCTCTCTCGCTCCCTCTCTATCTCTCTCTCAGGTCCATGCTATATGCGCCTAGAGATGTTTGGCCCCCTCCGTTAAACATTACAAGCTTTACAACTGTCTACGATTCTGCCGTTTAATTTAATTCCAAATGTCCGAACATCAAACTGAGGCATTGAGCGAATGGATTAAGGTGCATAATCATCCGACGTTTGGTTGCCGAGAAAAATATGACCACTAAGCATTCCATGAAAAACGGTGGTCCATTTAGAAAATGAACAGGTCCCTGAGAGGCCATGGCCGTTCCGCTTATACAGTCCCTACCAAATACTTATAAAGCGTCTGGATTGGATTTACAGGTTTCATTAGGCTAACGAGATGGTCCAGGCGCGTGAATACACGGCCCCCTCCCCACACATGTAGGCCTGGGCATGAGAGGCGGTGGACGACAGACAGTGTTCGCCATCGATTTCCTCTCGAAATTAAATATACGATTTCACACATTTAACAAGATTGCTTCAAGAAAAATCCAATTACTGCTTCAAGAGGAGGTGGAAAACTCATTCAAACGGGCTGGGATAATTACGCCCGGCGACGCCTGTTTTCAAGCAAATGAGAGGGTGCTGAATGAGGCCGACTTGCCAAACACACACACACAAAACATGACGGCCACTAGATGAGGCTGATGTGAGAGCATTTTGTGGAGATAATGAAAATATAAGCAAGGCATGAGCAGTTTGACACCGAAACAAAATGAAAAGTGGCGAACAAGCGGTTTAATCCTGCATATGTTAGAGTTAGTGTCAACAGTACAGTAAATACCATGAATCAGATCATGAGGGCTGGAGAGGGCGTTTCAACAATTCACATAAACTCAGAAGACATAAACTGGTCATTTTAGGTAAATAAAAAAGTTATATTTGCACTGCAGATATTACAACATCTGGTTCCTTCATAAAAATATGGCTTTATGCTTTGGGCAAAGCCACTAAAGAACCTTTTTATTGACCTGAAGAGCCACGAAGGTTAGTGTAGGACCTTCACATTATGTAAAAGTTCTCCACTAATGTAAGGACTTTTCCAAGAACATTAAACTATGCTAAAAGCATCTTCACAGCCTTATATGTCATTTATAAAAACGGTTCTAAGAAGACTTCATTTACATCTCATTCAAGATTTAATAATGCAGAAATGTAAAAAGAATCTTTGGAATTCCCTTTTAAACTCTCGAAGTATCATAGTAATACTTGTATTTCGTTTTTAGGTCTTATAGACTAAATACACCGGGATTGATGGAGTCTAGAGAGCTCTCCTAGTGACTGGAGCTTCAGGTGTTGGACTAAAGGCCATACAGTATAAATGAACCTCCAACATAATTCGATTCTTCCAATCAACAGCAGTTTATAATGTGTGCACATGCCCAACATGCCATAATCTATCCAGTTCATGGACACTGCAGACCGTTATGTACTGCTGCAACGCTGTAAAGGTGAGTGTGAGGACTTGTTAGCTTCTGCAATTGTTTGCAGTTTTAACGCAGTCACCAGGGGCAGCTGGGAGCCTGGTGGTTAGGGAGTTGCACCCTGAGATCGGAATCCCAGGACTGCTTGTGCCACCACTGAGGTTCCCTTGAGCAAGGTACCATCCCCACACACTGCTCCCCGGGCCCTGTGTTCCTGGCTGCCCGGTGCTTCACTTGGTGAATGGGTTAAATGCAGAGAATAATTTCACACTGTTTTCACTGTGTGCTGTGGTGTGTTCATGTATGACAAATGGACACTTTAATTAATTATATACGTAAGTCTGGACATCCCCTGTTTAGATGACGTGAATAAGTCCAGATCATCCACGGAGAACATATTTCTACACATGAACTACTTACCAAATTTCAATCCTTTGTTAAAAAATAAAACATAAAATATGACGTAGTGCAAACAGTATGGCCCGTGTGTATATTTTCACCATCTGTTTAACATGTACAATTCAGCAAATGAATACAAATTGTCATATAAAATATCATATACGGCTCTGGAAAAAATAAGAGACCACAGCAATTTATTTTAAATCGGCATCTCCATGAGTATGACAACCATATCATGCCAGTGTCTGTTAGATTCCTACACAAGCATCTTATTCTGCTTAACGAGGTACTGATTTGTGATCACCTGAATTAAATCTTATTGAGGAAAAGTATAAAAAACCACTACTCCAATCAATTCTCTCCTCTTGTAATGTGACCCATCGGATGGCAAAACACTACTAAAAGTATGCCAAAGGTAATTATCTCGTGACCAAGATGTACCAGATGTGACAGTTTATTTATAGGGATTCTAGGGATTCTATACAGATTTTCAAGGTAGGATATCAGCACTTAACAGTTGAATATTGGTTAAATGTTATATTATTTAGTATTATGGTTGAAATGGCGTTCGACTGCTTGTGGTGTGTACTCGTTTAACAGTTTTTCATGCATTTTATAGGGCACTTTGGTCTAAAGCACTCTGCTGACCCCACTGATTCCACTGAAGAAAGAATTTGAGGATGGTGAGGTCCACAATGCTGCTGTATAAAGTAACACCCAGTCAGCTCAGAAGACATTTGTGAAGAGACATCAGAAGGTGTGCAGAACTATAAACAGGTATGAGTGAACTGGAGCAGGGCTGAAGCTCTAGCTGTAGCATTGCCAGGCTAGCACGCTGCACCTTATGCATGTTTAATGACGTAAACAGTGGTTGTCAGTTGCAGGTCTTCATAGTGCTGAGTTTGCTTCTTCCTGGCTTTGAGCTGACCTTAAATGACTGCGGCGTCCTTTGAAGAGAAGGAGCCGCCCGGTATACACATACGCACGCACACACACATACGCACACTACTTCACACACACGCATGCTGGATGCTAATCTGAAAAAACTGACAAATCAAAAGTGAAAAGGGCGGAGGGGGGGCATGCAGTTTCATGAAATAAATATATAGTTTTATTCATGAATAAATATTAAATGTATAAATAAAGAGATAAATACAAAAATAGTATGCATTTTTACTTATCATTAACACGTTTCTTTTGTTTATTCGTTTTCATTATGTTTTCTTATAATATTATAATATTTGTATTAGCTTTTATTATATTTTATGCATTTATTATTTATTTATTTGAAGGGGGCACTCTTTTTGTTCCATGATTGTTACGATTGATGAAGTGTTGGGGAGGAACAAAAAAAAAAAAAGACAATCAAGTGAAGAAGCATCCAGGGTCTGGAGAAGGTGGAGGTGGCCCTCAGGGAAAGAAAGAAAGAAAGAAAGAAAGAAAGAGAGAGAGAGAGAGAGAGAGAGAGAGAGAAAGAGAGAGAGCGAGCGAGAGAGAGAGAGAGCAATCAGGCAGGCCGCACACTTATCAGTGTCTCAATCTGCAGATTAGGACGGACAGCCCCCAGGTTTGCCCGCCAGAGGACGAGAGAGTGAGAGAGAGAGAGAGAGAGAGAGAGAGAGAGAGAGAGACACTCCACGCCGTACTTATTGTGTCCACAAATCAACTGTAAATTGCCACTCAGAAAATGAGCTTTCTGAAATGGGGCCGTGGGTGAGACCAAGTTTTCGAAGCTAGTAAACTCTTTCAATTATCTTTAACTTGGGAGTTCGGGCCGAGAGATGCGCCACGCCGGGTGTTGCTGCGAAGGTTGGGAGGGAGAAACTTTTGCCAAGGAAAAGGGAGAAGAGAAAACCACCCTGGGCCCGAAAGAAAAACTCCGCAACTGGGCCACGCTAAAGAACGCGACTTCCAAAAACAAAACAATGCAGAAAAGACTGACGAAAATCTTTTTATAGCATCATCTAACTAACCCCATTTGTATACTCACAATGTACAACACATATGGAAATGAGCCAGACTTTGAGGGCGCTTTCTTCTTCTTTAAGGCCTTGGGGTCCTTCATTAGCAGACGGTTAATAGCAGATGGCTAATAGCTAATACAGAGAGTTGTATAGAGTGGAGGTCTGTACGATATTTTTACAACAGACACAAGCCTCAGCCTTTTTTGTCGGGTAGTCAAGCTGATCTATGGTATATTAGTCTTGTAGAACATTTTGAGTGATTATGGTGGTCTGCCATGAGTATTTGCAAGGAATTTTCAGACAAGATTGCTGAGTCTTCGAGCTAATGTTTAGAAGCCATGGAATATGTGGTATGAATACAAAGAAATAAGTCAAAAAGTCAACCCCAATCACAAATTTACACTCAGTACATTGAACTTTAATCTCATATCTAGTTTGGGTGTTTTTGGATCTTGGGTCTTTGTCATCTATTTCTTTTTCTTAGTAGCAGCTTCGTGATCAGCTACACACCCTGTCAGACCCACTGTACTGAATTGTCTTCTCACAATGGAAGGATAGACAGTTCTGTTTATGTAATGGGAACGGGTTTGGTGCTCTACCGGGTCTTGTATCAGTTTGGAAACCATTTCCACTTATGCTCTATTATGTAAGTTAATGATCTTTCTATTTTCTGTTTTAGACATATGTCAGAAAAATGACACTCCATTCAGAGACATAGACTTTAATACGGAGTTGGTCCAACTTTGCAGCTGCTATAACTTGTCTTTCTATAAGCAAACTAGATACGATGCGAATGCCCTGCAGTGGCAAATAACTGGTTTTATATTTGATTTGATTACATTAATGTTTGTTGAGATTTACAGAAATATTTTAAACTTAAATACTGCTGTTAAAAATCTCCTTATTAGTGTCAGGTCTGGGGACGGTGAGTGTGGGTGACTGCTAGAGGCCGCCAGGGTTTTTGTTTTGTATAATTCCTGAGCACACCAGGTTTGAGTTAGGTCATTATTTGTTTCAGCTGCCGGTGTGCTCAGGAGAAATATGTGTATGTATTTAAGTTCATTAGGAACCGCCAGTAGTTGTCGGTCCACCGTCATACTGCTTTGTGTTTTTTATATTCTCTTTTCTACTTTTGTTCTGAGTTCAGTTTATAGCCCTCAAGCCTATTTGTTTGATTTATAAATAAAGAATGTTAGCAAACCAAATATAGTGTTAGCAAACCAAATGTTATTGCACTTTTGTTCATATAGCAGTACTTTTAAGTGCGCGATACACTAATACATTAATAATTCATTATTTAATTTTGCGTAATCATTGCCCAGCATTAATATATATA
>JBBJLS010000041.1:26225057-26250001 GCA_037577275.1 Bryconaethiops microstoma | reverse complement strand
AGGAGTTACTGTTTGATTTGTGACTATTCGTCTACACAGACCACTAGTTTGTGGTGAGAAAATCTGCATTCTACAAGCAATTTAGTCAAAGGTCAGACACAGTGAAGGTGTCTACTTCACAAAGGACCTGAACTTTATTAGCATTTTTTCAAAAAAAGGGAAAAAAAGGCAGTCTTGAGTAAGCTGTTGTGCACCTCAGTGCTCGTGCGCCCGTATACAAAGAAACTCATCAAGTCCCCTCCTCACATCCTCGGTCTCAGGACAAAAGCCAGAAAGAAGAATAAGTCAAACTTTATTGGAAGTACTCCTTGGTGTGAACCGGGGCTCATGCTGAGCGCCTTTAGTCATAACGCGGGGTCCTAAGTGCTCCCTCGGCTTTGATACTGTGTCATCCCTCACCCACTCTGCTCGGCTCGCTCCTCTGCCAAATGCTGCCTTCTCACATCAAAAAGATGTCATTAGGCTGAACATCTCCATATGCTTTCAAAGCGAGCCTTTAAAAAATGTGTCATGCCATATCAGCAAACCAAATCAGTGTTTCTTCTCTCCCAAGCAAACATGACAGTTTTGTTGATACTGCTTTTGCTTAAAGGCGACTAAAAAAACAGAACCTCTGCGAAAAGTCTAAATGACTTGCCAGGAACTCTCCCCGCGTTGCCTTTGAGACTCTTGCTCGAGTGGTGATACTTCAGCCGGCTAGACAAATGCATCGCTGACTTTTGCACCTTTGCCTGTCTCAAGGGCATAAAACACTTGGCAACCTGGGCTGCTGGGCCGAGGTGTGTGCGCTGGCTGGCTGGCTGGCTTGAAAGGGACGTGCCACTTGATGCAAATGAAGTTTGGAGAGAGATTGACCTGCATCCTTGATCACAGCATCATCATTCATTCTGATTAGGCCACAGATCTGCCGGCCTCATCCCAGCTGCTGTGATGGATTAGTCACCCTGACGAAGGCCTCCGTTAGGAATTCACAAATCCTAACAGTTCAATCACCCTCCCAACTCCAACATGACAATATTTGTGAACGGGCAAAGAACATCGGAGGGTGGATCTTCAGACACAATGCTGTAGATTCCACCAATTGTCTGACATTTCTACCACTGGATTTTCTGGATCTTCTGAATTAGAGGAGAAAGGGCATAATGGCAAGACTAAAGCAGTTTTTGTGCCTTCTATCCAGCCTAGAACACTTAAGCAATGATTCTCTTCCAAAAAGGTCCCCATGACCACAAATATAGTCAACCAGCCAAATACAGCAGTGCAGAAAAGTCAAAGACCACCCATTCATTCAAAAAAGGCCATTAAGTACAAGTTTTAAGCATCAGATAAAAACAAACATGCCCAAAACTACACAAAAGCCTTAACTACTAAATATCAGCTTTTTCATTACTTAGAATGTTCACCCTTTGAATTTTTGTTTCACACCATTCAAGTCAATCCCAATAACAAATTCACACTCAGTCCATTAAACATTCCTTCACATCACAGATATCCAGTTTGGGTGTTTTTGGATGTCCTTTGTTGTCTATTTCTTTTTCTCAGTAACAGTTTTTTGATCAGCTACACACCCTGTCATACCCACTGTACTGAGCTGTCTTCTCACAATGGAAGAATGGACAGTTCTGTTTATGTAATGGGAACGGGTTTGGTGCTCCACCGGGTCTTGTACCAGTCTGGAAACCATTTTTGTACTTACATTCCTTTGACTTTTCTTTTTATTATGTAAGTGAATGATCTTTCTAATTTCTATTTTAGACACATATTAGAAAAATGTCTGGCAACTGAGGCATGTATGGGTACCTGCTTATGTGGAGGTTTGCCTCTTCGAAGGGGAATATAATGTCAGCATAGTGACAGCTTAGGGAACATTTTCTATTGGCATGGCACAGCTGTAACTGGTTGGGCTACGATCGGATAATGATGAAATGTATACAACAAGGGATTGGAGGTCACAAAATATATTTAAAATAAACTTCAAAATGAAAAATAAAAAATTTAATAATTGCTCAACGTATAACATGTCCAATGATACAACAGCTATGCTTATAAGTACAAAAATAACTTATTTTATACTTAAAGACTGAATGTTCCTTAAAATATACCTTTGACATTACCGCCCCAGTATCAGTGATTGTATCCAAACAAGTCCAGTTTAGTACCTTCTTTGTCTGAGAGTGTATGCATCTGAATCTCGCCTTGTCTTCCATCCAATATGGCCCTTTAAAAGCCAGATTGAGGCAAAGTCACTTTCATTGCACCCCTATCGACAGAGCCGTGCGACCCTTTCATTACAGCTTGGAGAGATTGAATATCGACTTTAATATATGCTGTCAGGTTTTCTCTGTCCTTCCTGGTGTCTGTCACACTGCACCAAGGCCAGCAGCAGCAGTTGCCGGCCTATTGTCTGTGCATGGGCCGCTAGCTCCTCACTGATTCTGTGTTTGTCCACTTGAGTGCTAATCTCCTCCTAAAGCCAACGTTCTGGATTACCGCTGCAGAGGAATAGCCCCAAATCGGGTTAATCTGGGCGTGAGGACACTAACATCAGCAGTGTGGTCCTGGTCTCTTTACTCGGACTCTTCTTGCAGGGCCCTGCGTAGGATGCCAGTTCAGGGTGAAATACGGCCATGCTAACACGCCCAGACACAGGCCGCATAGGTTCTGCAACATTACCTCCACGCCATATGGCACATTGAGTCATAGCGGTGCATTAGATGAGGCTATTGTCCCTACCGCTAACACTGGAATTGGACATTGCTGCAGACAAAATTTCCAGGGGGGGGGATTGGGGGGATACGTCCACTGGACTTTTTCACATGGCTGTATTTGTCACCGTGATGCTAACATCAACTGTCAGAGATGCATCGAACCAAAGAACAGAAGGTATTTCTATGGCAAAAACACACTGAGGCTGTAATACAATGAATCATGTTTTTATCAGCATCGTGAGTTTCTGAAATGATCAAATTAAATTATGTTACAGAGCGAGGTAATTAGGTTGGCAAGGGCCAGGTTGCATTAGGAGTCGTGCCAAACATTAGATAAGTGATGTGCTCTTGTTAGCTGGACTCGAACACTGTTCTCTTTTCTGTGCAGAAAATGCTGAGATGGGACTGTTCTTACTCTCAGCTTAGAGTGTAAAATGCGTGAAGCAGGAATGGCTAGTGTCACAGCAAACATGCAACACCATAAGTCGCTTCTTAAAGGAAAGTGACCATTCTGTCATATGTGAACACGCGACAGCACACAGTGTGAACAGCACGAAATTCTTCCTCTGTATTTAACCCATTCATCAAGTGAAGCAGTGGGCACCCTGGAAAACAGCACCCAGGGAGCAGCGTGTAGGGACGGAACCTTGCTCAAGAGAACCTCATAGGTGATTAGCAGTCTTGGGAATCGAACCCACAACTTCCTGATCGCAGGTCGAACACCCTAACCACTAGGCCACCAGCTGCCATCATTAAATATGTACATTCAGAGGTGTGGGTGGGAAACATTAGAGACTTCAAAACCCCTGTCTACTAATTTCATGAATAGACTCCATGTAAACTACATCTATATCTATACCAACCATTGATTTTTCAAGGATTTTTTTCCTGCCAGTTTTTCCTGTCCAATTTGAGCTGGCTGCTGATTCTAGTGATTCTAACAAAAAAACAAGGACCAGCATGTTCTATTAAACATGTATACATGTTTTTCTTTTGTATTAATAACGAGGGCAACATCCTCATTGTAATAAAAATGTCTCTGACATGTCTGCTAGCTACCCCTAAAAACCAGACCAGTGCTGAATTCATTTTGGCTACCATTGTCTGACCTCAATTTCAGAAGCCTGGTCCATCTGTATTTTGATTAAAAAGGATTTAAAACAAATGAACATACTTAAAATGATGAACTATGAAATATTGATATTCTTATGGGTAACATTAGGCTAAAGAACAAATAGTCCAGTTCAAACACACCACCAAGCATTGAAAGCCTGTAAGATGCTGCTTGGGCCAGTGCCACCATTCAGAGACCAGCCAAGTCTAGCTCAGTGGTCCATCGTTCTTCATACTTGTTTTGGCAGAGTCGAATAGCTGAACCACTCCCCACGGCCACTGAGTTATTTTAGTTGTCAAGGAGACACCACTGTCAATCATTACGAGATCTGAGACGGCCACATAGCTCTGAGCAGGCGGCAGCTCATAATTCATGGCACATTTAATTACAGCGATTGATTTATACGTATTTATTCTAGTATGCAACATTAGTTAATGCTTCATCCATGCATATTTGTAGGGACTTTGAAACATTCCTTAGTTTGATATAGTACAGCCATCACAAAAAAGTGTTGATTACAAGAGGAATAGTAAGTGTCTTTCTGAAGCCTCAAATCGACTCCCTCTGTGAGGATAAAGTCTGTTGGCTTGCCCCACCGGTTTTCAGATCAAGACTTTGCCACAGGATATCACTGTCATAAAAGGTATAGAAACAATATTGACTTAAAACTTGAAAATCACCCACGCTCCAAGGCCTCCTTTCCAAGTCTCAGGGAGAGAGTTTTTGTGCGTGTGCGTGTGTGTGTGTGTGCGCGTGTGTGAGAGTGTGTGTCTGTCTGTTGGATGAGATGACTCATAGGATGAGGAACAGATCGATAAACACAATTGCTCACGCGGCTTCGGGGGTCAGCTCCGAGCCTCTGGTAAAAAGCTCTCACCAGACCTGGACCCATTTTGTAATAAACTGCACTGTGTCCCTCGCTGCCGTTTAGGTGTTTGCAAGATGTGAACAGTAGCTAAAAGGCAGGAGTCTGTTGACATAAAACAAAGGAGCTTGAACCCAAAAACCTCCTTCCTCTTGGGTAGGTTCCAGAACAAAAGTACTGACTTTGCTTCCTTCCTCCCATCAAATTGACCTAAAGCAGGTAGACAGGTTCTTTCAAGGTTTTATTCTTTTGTTCCTCACATCGGAGCATTCAGAGCTCTTCCTTTCAGGTGGTGATGTTGTATAAACCACGGGTACCCCAGGGATCCGTCGGCTCAAGATTTTGCTTCCAGTAAAATTCACTTCTGCACTCTTAAAATAAGTGAAAGTGAACCATTTGTTCCGCATGAACACAGCACAGCACACCGTGTGAACAGTGTGAATTTAACCCATTCAACAAGTGAAGCAGTGGGCAGCCAGTGATGCAATGTTTGGGGACGGTACCTTGCTCTGGGGTACCTCAGTGGTCCCATTTACAGTCCTGAGATTTGAACCCACAACCTTCCGATCGCAGGGGTCTAAATAAAGATTCCTGTATTGTTCTTGGCTTGGATGTATGGCTCTAAGAAAATAACTTTCATTGGTGTGGGACCTTTATATGATGTACAAGGGTCCTGAGTACATAATACTGGGTCCTGGATTGCCGCCGCATAGCAATAGCCTCAAACTGGGTTAATCTGGACATTGGGACAAAAACATCAGCAGTGTGGTCCTGTTCTCTTTTACTCTGTCTTGCTCTGTTTTTGCAGGCTCTGTTCTAAGATAGTTATCAGTCAGCGTTTTCTATAAATGCATTTTGTTATTTTGTAAAGTAAAGTAACGTGTAAAGTGGCCATTTTCCTCAACACGCAACAGCACACAATGTGAACATTCTCTGCATTTAACCTATTCACCCAAATAAAGCTGTGGACAGCCAGTGACACACCAACCAGGGAGCAGTGTGATGTGACAGTACTTTGCTCAAAGGTACCTCAGTGGCGCCATTGGCCATTCTGGGATTCTAACTCATCACAGGGGCGACTCCCTAGCCAGTGGGCCAACAGCTGCCTTGTGTTAGATGATGACTCAATGGAAAGTTTTGGTTAAACTCTGAAACACTCAACAGAAAGTTAGCCAATCATTTTTGTTTCTCTGTTGAGATCTCATTAGATACAGTTAACCACTGATTAGGCCTTTCGGGCAATTAAAGTTTGATTTGTATAAAATTAACCATTACCCAACCATATACCATATTTTGATTTCTAACTACTAAAATACCATAGAGTTTAGCATTTTTGTATTGTATTAGTGTGTTTTTCCCTCATTTTGCGACCATGTTTTGATATTTATGGCCTGAACCTGAGACCTAGCTCTGATAGTCATGGTTTATTACTTCAATATAATTTATTTTGTATAAAATTGCTTCTAAAGGTGATCTTGAGAATGACTGGCCAAAACTTGTTTTCAAACCCACCTTTATAAGCAGAAATATGGAAATGATATTTGAGCCAGGCCTACAGTTTACATTTTAATGCTGTTATGACATCAAAGCAAACTGGTTGCGCATACCATACCATCTGATAACATCTATGCACCAGTAAAGTTGGGGTTTAGACCCTGACCTTTATTGCTGAAGTGTAAAAAAAACCTTTATAACCTATTATCACCAATCAAAAGATCACTCTGCAGCACAAACGCTCCCTCCTGGTAAGGGCTTTAAACCTCTGGGATGTTATGCACCTTTTATACCCAGAATTTGCTGTATCAAACTGCATTATTGAGCGCACCTGTCTAGCTGTCCCTAGAGTAAGACAAAAAAGGGAGGTCAGTGCAGTAAAAACAGTGGCGAATCAGGGCGAAAAATCTCAAAATCAGATTTTCAGATTTTCAATACACACAGTGGGGAACATAATGAGTAAGACGAATATTAATGAGCTTATTGGCAGTCTGCCCCTGAACTGGAGTTATTTAATTGAGGATTGCCCAGGCAAGTACAAAAATGTTTTATTACTACTTCCCATACTTTATTCGCAGAATTCTGGGCTGCTAGGTGAGGGTGACCTTGGAGGTACGCTCTTAAAAATAAAGGTGCATAAAAGTGGCCTTTGCGTGATGCCATAGAAAAACCACTTTTTTAAACCTTTCAGTAGATTTTTTCGATATGTGGGTGTTAAGCACCTTTTTTAAGTTTAAAGGACCTTTGCAGAATGTGAAGGTTCTAGGAACAGGCCCACAAATAGTGTAGAACCTTTACCTATGTGAAGGCAAGTGTAGGTAATAGGTTGTGTTGCCATGCTATTACCCACTTATTAATAATAAAGTAACATTTTGTGAGCAAAACCATTGTAATTGGGGGTGGTTGAAATGTGCAGATTGCGAGATACCTCCATGAAATGGTTCTAAGTGATAACCTATTAGTACGTCATATGATAGATGATGTCATGCTTCATTGGCTATATTGGCTACAGCATTAGCTATTCAAATACATTTTCTCAAGCAGCATTTCTAAAAAAATTTAAGCATGAATGAAATAAAAAGTAATAATCATTTAATGTTATAAAATGCTTGCACTTCCTTTGGTCCTGGTTGTAACTGTAATGCATTGGCTTCAGTATAACATGACCAGTTATTATAAGCTATTTTAATTAGTGCATGTGGTTTGGATATTACATTTATTTAGTTAAACAACACACGTGTTTAAAACTGCATTGGTTGAAAAGCTTAGTCTGTTTGTAATGTAAAAAGTCAAGTGTGGATAATGCTAGCAAGAAAGACTTCATCCTAGCTTTAGGAGTTTTACTAATCTTAACATTAACAGCAGCTTGCCTTAAGATGAAAACTCTGTTTGTCACAACCTGAAGCAGCAGCCTTGTACTTGGTCTGAATGATTTTCATTCAGCAAAGGCGTATACAAGATTTATGTAAGAATTACACATGGAAATATATACTGTACGGACAAGCGTATTGGGACACCTGGCCATTACACCAACAGGCATTTAAATACACAGACTTTAATATGGAGTTGGTCCGCACTTTGCAGCTATAACAGCTTCCACTCTTCTTGGAAGGCTTTCCATAAGATTTGGGAATTTCTGTGGGATTGTTTTGTCCATTTATTCTGTAGAACATTTATGAGATCAAAAACTGATGTTGGACAAGAAGGCTTGTCTCACAATCTCCGTTCCAGTTCATCCCAAAGGTGCTGGATGGGGTTGAGGTCCGGGCTCTGTGCCGGCCAGTCAAGTTCTTCCACAATGAACCCATCCCACCACGTCTTTGGACCTCGCTTTATGCACTGGGACACAGTCATGCTGGAATAGAAAAGGTTTTTCCCCAAACTGTGTTCACAAATTTGGAAGCATGGTGTTGTCCGAGATGTCTTGGCCTGCTGAAGCATTAAGATTGCCTTTCACTGGCAGTGAACTTGGAGAATGATCCAGTATTATGCTTATTTCATTTAGGTATGTTTTGTCTGGAATATTTGTAACAATTCTTGAACCATCACATTTTTGAATCATTGAAAAATTGTCTTATCCGATTTGTTTCTTCATGGTATTTTTGTAGATATGGCTAAAAAAGCTTCGCTCCCAGAACAGAGCAGAAGGCCTCACATGTCAGACTAACCAACAGAATAATGATGGAGTGAAAGAGGAATCAACAAATCATACCTCTGTGAAATTTTAGATCTATCACTGAGTGTGAAGGTGATTGGCAGTCTAAACGAGTGGATTTGTGTCAGATGGCAACCAGCAGAAGCTATATGCCAGTTCTCTTTACTGAAGGA
The DNA here is from genome assembly GCA_037577275.1 of Bryconaethiops microstoma. Lineage (NCBI taxonomy): Eukaryota > Metazoa > Chordata > Actinopteri > Characiformes > Alestidae > Bryconaethiops > Bryconaethiops microstoma. Next base: position 26,241,492 of record JBBJLS010000041.1, on the reverse strand, counting down.
GTCATTCTAGAAATGCAGTATACAAGGTCAAATATTTGTCAACATGTTTTACAAGCTTCAGGTGTCCGTGGTTAATCTAAACATCCAAAAATCTTCCATGTGCAATTCTAGCACTAACACAGCACAAGAATCCTACTAGAGCACAAGCAGGAGTTAATATTATCATACAGGTGAGGTTTTTCCTCATTTTGTGACTGTATTTGTTAACTGAAGGGCAAGCAGTGTTAGTCATCATTTGCCACAGCATAATGTTGATGTCATCACCCAGTTATTATGATCTTCAAAATGATCTTCAAAACTTGTGCTTCTGTAGTTGCTTTTTTTTTGGTGTTAAAACATTTTTCTTAATCAGTTAATGGCTGAATCAGTCATGTGGAGACCAGGGAAAGGATTAAACGGCTTCATTCTTATATGACCATAGAATTGAAGAGGCGTTTTTAAAACGTGGCTTTAATGCTGATTTATGTAGATGAATTCTGCTCTGACTGGCTGCCCTGCATTGTTTGCAAAAATCACTCGTTACAGCTCCAGCATGAATATTTGGGACTTAACTACTGTTGGTTGAATAGGAGGCTACACATAAAAGTATTTTGTGACACCAAAAAGCAATGAAATCAAAACGGGTCATTTTTGCAGGTTCTAGTTTCCATCTATGGACTGTGAGGAAGTGTTTTTTTCCATGATATGGGCTGTTTAAAATATGTAGTATAGGTCTTTAAGACCTGGATAGGGAAGGCTTTTACAGTTTCGGTACTTTTTTTTTTGTATACTGTATTTATCCCAGAGGAAATTATTTCTCTGCATTCAACCCATTCACCAAGTGAAGCAGTGGGCTGCCATCAATGAGGCGCCCAGGGAGCAGTGTGTGGTTGCTCAAGGGTACCTCAGCCATGACACTAGCAGTTGGGATTTGAACCCCAATCCTCTGATTACAGGGCCAACGCCCTAACCACTGACAGTGGTACCCTGATTGACAGTGGTGTCCCCAATTTGGTCAGAATGATAAAAGATAATCAATGTTACTCAATGCTACTTTGAGATTAGCACCGATTCTATTTTATCTGAGCTCCTCTTGTGTCAATGTGTTGTGTTTCCACAGTGTTCATGCAGCTTTAACACTTTACACACTTGCGCACAAAGATTCTCCAGCCTCCAAAGCCATGGCTTATCGCAGAGAGCGCCTCCACGACTGAAATGTACAGTACATCACCTCTCATTAGCTGCATCGGTGTGTCCCACTCTTGTTTACCTAGATGTGTCGGCTGGTGTGTGAGTCACACCCTGCAGTGTTGGAGGCCTCGCCGCCGGGGACCAGTGTGTATGCAAATGAGGTGCGCTAGTAGCGTGCCTTAATCTGGATGGACAGGCTGGAGGTCTGCAGTGGATAGAGTCATCACATGGCCCCAGGGGGACAAACAGCCAGGTGTTCGGCCCATCAAATAGGAACATCGAGCTTTCCACATACTTTTAACCCTTTGAATGAGAGCAGCACAGATCTGTGCAGGAAGCGCAATAAATGGTAAATTTTCACCATACAGCAAAACAGCTTCTTATATCGAAGTTCCTCCAGTTGGTATTGATGGTCAAGGTGTTGGACGTCATGCTGAGCTTTGTTTGGTGTTCTTATATCACGTAGAACCAAAGTTACTGTAATTTTAAAAACATGTAATAATAATAACCACTACTGGGGTTTTAAAACTAGCGTCACACACAAATGTCCATAAATGTCTTTTATTTTAGGTCTTAGAAACAAACAGAAAAACACATGATCTTTAAACCTGGGAGAACATTCAGGATAGTCTCCACCCACAAGTGGGTGGGGAAAACCCGCAGAGAGAAGGGGTCTGGAGAGGGGCTGAGCGGCGCCACGTCATGCAGAAGAATAGCAACCGGCAGAACGTGTAGGAGAGCAAACACCGGTTTTAGACTGTTTTACACTGTCTATATTTATTGAAATCAGATATTACAATTACACTCTGATAATACAATCAGATAATACTAACAAGCGGGTTCTCTTTGTCACTTTTCATTACCTTCCAGACATTCCAGGAGGGTCAGAACCCACTCCCCACTGTGAGAGTGAGGGTGGGGGGTCTGGTGTAGCTGTTCCAATTTGGTCAGAATGGCCCTAAAGTGAGGTCAGTGATCGGTCAGTCACGCCTGGTATGCTATTACGTTATTTAATTAATGACCAAATGTACTCCACAAGCACCAGTGACGTATGGGAGGGAGGGTATGTGTATGAAGACGGGGAACACAGTGTGTGTGTGTGGAAAATGTTAATTGCTAAACCGAACGCACTTCTCAAGATGGATGTGCTACGAAAGTGCTTTGTCATCAGTGAGTCAGCCAGAGAAGGAGAGAGATTGTACAGTGTGTGTGTGTGTGTGTGTGTGTGTGTGTGTGTGTGTGTGTGTGTGTGTGTGTGGACCCCGACACAATCAAACTGAGCCATCAAAATCCAGCCATGAAAGCATCAAGAGAGCTCAAGACGATAAACATATTTGGCTCACAGTGTGGGTCTGCGTGTGTGTGATGCTTGCACATGCGTCAGTGGCTTTTGTTTACTGCCTATTCGAAATTGAGTCCAAGTCCATGTTAACACACAAACACACACGCGTGTATACATGCACCATGACAAAAAAAGATCCGTCAGAATAAAAGGTGTGTCACCCACCCACCCGTTGCACTCTATAACTCCTCCCCCTGTCACACCCCCAACCATCAGATGCTATAACTCCTCCCCCTGCCACACACTCATCAGATTCTAGAACTCCTCCCCTGTCACACACCCACCCCCCCTCCCATCAGACCCTATAACTCCTCCCCCGTCACACACCCATCAGACTGTATAACTCCTCCCCCTGTCATACACCCATCAGACTCTAGAACTCCTCCCCCTGTCACACACCCATCAAACTCTAGAACTCCTCCCCGACAGTATTTTTATCCACCTGTTTTACTGACCATAGCATTTGGTGTGTATAACATATTTTGTACAGAGTATTTCTCCGAGTATTTCTGCAGAGATTTTATTTGACTTATTTTTTATTAGAAATTTATATTGTTCTTGTCTCTGTGCGACTGTCCAATGGGAACATCTCGAGAATCAATAAAGTTTTCTGATTCTGAAATACCTGGACTTTGTTCCAAAGACTCCTATTACAACCAGCACACGTACACACAGCCCCCAGCAAGGATCTTACAATTTTAGGTGTCATATTCACTATAGCAAGTAACATCACAGTACATTGATGATGATTGAAGGCTGTATTATGATAAGCTTTAATATAATCTACTATAGGTATTTACCCCTGATGATGCATTTCCTGACCAGGCTGCAGGCAGTTGGTTATAACCATGCCCTTACATTTGACAGTGCTTTGCAGTGAGTGTCATGAGATTACCTCCACATATAAAGAACAAATTGCAAATGATGACATCTATTATTGTAGTCCTGCTACAAAACTGAGAGATGAGGGGCAGACTGCAGAGGCCTTGCAGGCTGGAGAGCAAAATACGGGAACCTGAAAACACTCAGCATATTGTATGTTCTACTGGTTAGAACATACAATACAGGTCTACAGTTTAAACTGTATAAGCTGAGAGATGATGACAGTATTGCAACTCTGTCTCTGATCGCTTCACTATCAGTGGACTAGAACCTACCTCTGTGGCCAAAGGTATGAATGCTTCCATGTGAATTTAATCGACTCTAATTTGAACAAACAAAATCAGTGTAAAACAGTTTAACACCAGAGTGTGTTCTCCTACACGTTTGTCGTTTGCTACTCTTTCGCTTAGCCGCTCTCCGGACCCCCTCCCTCTGCAGGTTTCCCCACCCACTTGTGCTCAGAGACTATCCTGAAAGTTCTCCTGGGTTCAAAGATCTTGTTTTTTTCTGTTTGTTTCTAAGATCAAAAATGAAAGAAATTTGGGCATTTTTTTTCTTCATGGGCATTTGCTTGTGAAGCCATTTTTAAAACCCCAGTAGTGGTTATTATTATTACATGTTTTTAAATCACAATAACTTTAGTTCTACGTGACACAGGAACAGCAAACTATGTCCAACACCTCGAAAATCAACACAAACTGGAGGAACTTCCATATAAGAAGCAGTTTTGCCGTATGATGACAATTTGCCATTGTTTACCATTTGATTATGGTTATCACTATGAATCAAAAACTTCAGACAATAGGGCTAAAGCGTAAACATTTTTAGAGACATTTTGAAGTGTTTTCTTTATATTTAATGTTGATACTGTATAATAAAGTTTATGGCCGCATGATGACAGTTTACCATTTGTTGCACTTCCGGCATGGATCCGGCCCACACATGTTCTAAGGGTATCTTAGTAATGTATCTGAGCAGAGAAAAACCCTGCCCAGAAGAAAGTGAGAAGAGTGAAAAGAAACTTGGATCTTAAGCCAAGGCAGCTGTCAATAGGTTGTACCATGTTGGACCTTCATTACGGGACATGGAGATATTGTGTTGAATTTCTGCCTTTTCTTCTTCACCATCTGAGTCATCTCCTTCTGTCCTGACTCTCTTAAGCCATGGCCACTGGGCTTTTAGGCACTTTATTCACACTGCAAATAAGCAGTTGCCCTATTGTTAAACCTGAACAAACGTTTGCTCGGTTCCTGGAAGACATAATCCAGCAAACATGATGAAAAAACATCAGAAACATTTTTTGGATCAAGGAGAGCCAAGATTGCATAAAGGGAAACGTGGATTCAAAATCAGTGATCTATGAATGTGTCCATGATCTGGTCATATTTCATTGGCACTGTTCTCCAATCTATAAAGATCTCATGACTTTCCATTGCACCATCCAACATCTCCTTTTTCTCTTTCTGTCTGGAAGTGTGTCCTCCGACTGAAGCTCACAGTCCTCTCGAGACATGACTTTTGCATTTGCCCACTCAACAAAAGTATCAGCAGCTATCTCAGTGGACTCTAAATATCTTGCCATGTTCTTCAGAGTGTGTTAAGTGGTCAAAACCATTTGGTGAAAAAATAAGATGCCTATTCCCTGTGTCTACAGGTATTTTAAGTGTGGTGTTATGACTTGGGTAGCCTAATCTCTCATTTAAGCCTCCAAAAACCCTCTTGCTTTTACACACACTGCCTTTTCAAGTTTTCCTGATTATGAAGAATTTTTAGTGTCCTTAAGACATATGTAGACACACTGTTCTGGTTTTCCAAGGACCCAAAGATCGTCTTTAAAGCACGATCCTTGGCCCATCAGTGTGTTTCTCTACTAAAGGAAAAGCACTTGTGTTGACCCTCCTGTTGTCCATGATCCTACACATTCATCCTTATAAATGATTCAGGAAAGAAGACAGCACCTTCATTCATCAACAAGAAGAGGAAAATGGCCACTCAGTTGTTTCAGCCAGAACTGAGTTCAGCACATTTGCGTAACATCATGCTTGCACTTGGTTCGGCATCTTAGAAGTAGCTTTGCATGTTTGATGTATCTTTCATGGCATTACTGATGCATTTATTACACCTCATTTGTTTAAGTACATCTACATTCATCTGAACAAAATATGTGCCAGTAAATGTTTCAAATTTAGCCACCTGCTCTTGACATCACGGGAGACATCTTAGCTTCAGAAACCATTTTTACAATGGTCTCCTTAATGAGCTGCTGTGTCTACGGGAAACCCCTAGGACTCAATAAATTAATAAAATCGATTTCATCAAATATAAACATTGCTCGCCTACACTCCGTTTGCTACACTTTCACTCAGTGCACCACCAATCAGCCGCTCTCTGGACCCTCTCTCTCTGTGGGTTTTCCCCACCCACTTGTGGGCGGAGACTATCCTCAAAGTTCTCCTGGGTTCAAAGATCTTGTGTTTTTTCTAAGAGCTAAACTTAAAGAAATTTGGGCATTTTTGTTCTTTATGGACATTTGTGTGTGATACCATTTTTTTATGCCCCAGTAGTGGTTATTATTATTATTATTATTACATGTTTTTAAAATTACCATAACTTTGGTTCAATGTGACATAGGAACAACAAACAAAACTGAGCTGATGTCTGACACCTTGAGCATCAACACAAACCAGGGGAACTTCTTTATATGTGTTGGTGGTAGGATACTTGATTCTAGACCAAGAGGTCATGGGTTTGAATCCTACCTTCAGCAGACCACCACTGGGTTCCTGACCAAGACCCTTAACCCCAAGTTGCTCCAAGACCCCTGTAGTTAGACAATGGAAGTCGCTTTGGATGAAAGCATTTGCTAAATGCCGTAAATGTACATATAAGCAGTTATCTAGCCGTACGATGACAATTTACCATTTGTTGCACTGCCAGCATGGATCCATGCTGCTCATTTATAAGGGTTAATTTAGGCTATGCCCCCCCCCCCACCCCCCGAATGATTGTACCCCCCCCAAGGTACAATCATTCAGGCTGCATCTTCAAATGGTTGAGAACTTCTAAAAGCAGTTTATGAAATCATTCCATAAAATTTTATGAAATCGTATTGTTAACAAGTCTCGTGGGGAGCAGAGGATGATCACAATGTTATTATCGCAGCCATTAACAACTGAACAATCCCACACATCCGTCTCCAAACCCAACCCTGGATGTTTTCCCCACTGTCCCTCTCAGCTGCATGGCACCATATGGAGAAGCCGAGGTGACAGGCATGATGGTGTCAAAGCTGCAAGGTGAGGGAAGAAAATAGAAGCAGGCACTGGAGACACAGCCCTAATGAAGAGTAGATCTGAGGGCTAGCTGATGTTGGTTGACAGATGCGCTTGAAAATGAGCAGAGAACAATGTTTCACATTCCATTAGGGCTGAGGGAGGCCATCATGAGAAGCGCAAATGCTTTTAGCCTTCAAATGCACACCAAAATTCTCAGTAATCTTCAGCTCTGACATGTGTAAGGAGAGCACTTTTTTTAGACTTCAGGAGGCAGCTTATAATGCATTTTTTAACATGATTTAAAACCCTCAAGAGACACTTTTAAAAATTTAGGAAAAATTACACATTTTGTTGATTTTGCGAGTGATACGTTCATGCCGTTTCACAGCATTCCATGCAGTTTCAATTCGACAAGATTTTGCTAATTTGAATGCACAATTCAGTTAGTATCTGTTGGAACATACACACACACACACGTTACCTTATTAGAATATGGCTCACCTTATTAGAAACACTGTGCATTGGTTTCAGTTTGAGTCACTGACTCGTTTGCTGGTCTTTCAGCTGGACCCCCTCCCTCTGCAGGTTTCAGCCAGACCCCCTCTCTCTGCAGGTTTTCCCCACTCGCTTGTGGGTGGAGACTATCCTGAAAGTTCTCCCGGAATCTTGTGTTTTTTTCTGTTTGTTTCTATGACACAATAAAAGAAATTTGTTTTTCTTGCTCTTAATGGGCATTTGCATTTGGAATGGGCATTCCATTAAAAAAAAAAAAACACTAGTGGTTATTATTATTACATGTTTTTAAAATTACATTAACTTTGGTTCTACGTGACACAGGAACACCAAACTAAGCCCAGCATGACGTCTGACACTTTGAGCATCAACACAAACCAGGGGAACTTCCATATACAAAGTTGTTTGGCTGCATGACAACGATTTACCATGTGCAGCTTTTCTGGCACGAATCCATGATTCTTGTGTTCTAAGGGTTAACTGGTCAGCTAGAACAGGTCAGCTCTCAGAACAGGTCAAGCAAGTATGGGTCAAAAACCAGGAATACCATCACTTCCACCAGCATTTCTTTAAATTGCTGGCTACACAGTGTCTTTGGACAGTGTTAACTATGCATATATGACCTAACAGATACCTCTGATTGGCTAGAATTACTCTGTATCAACTGATAGACAATTTAACAACTTAACCCACTTAATAAAAGCACATTTCATTTGGAACCATTCTCAGGCGCCAGGGATTGGACACCACATTTTAGCCAGTTGGGCCACTCGAGAGCTTAAGTGCATTTTTAACAGAGCCTTGTTTCTTTCCACGAGCCCACTTTGGTTCTTTATGAGCTACAATCTGGCATGTGCATAAATCTAGGCACCCTTTCAATCAGTACCTAGAAGATCATCTTTAGCTGAAATCATGGTTTTGTGTATGATTTAGGAGATTTTCCCCTTCCTTGGACAATGCTTTCAGCTTAAAAATAATCAAAGGTCATCTTGCATGGATAGCCGGCCCTCTCACCAGGTCTAAAGGTTTTAAGAATCCTATTGTTTCCCAGTGAAGTCTAATAATGACATACGAGTAGTACTGCAGAACTCACAGTTTATTAACAAACACGATTCGGTTGAATAAAAATGAATTTAAGAAATCATTCGGCTTTCTCTGAAGGTCTAGAAGGTTCTGAGGGTTCCCCTGACAGTAAGACAAAATGGTAATGATATAATAAATATAAATGTCATGCCAGATATATTTTATGGATCACTTTTCCAGGCCTTGACACACTAAACATATTAAAAGGAAATATGCAGAAATGTGATAAGTTAGAAGAGTGTGGTTGTAATATGAAATCATGTCATTATTATGAATTTTAGTGGGGGAAGATTTGATTGCCCATTTGAACTAGATGGAGGGCCGACTTTGCTGAAGTTGTTAGAAGAGCTGGGACAAAGGCAGGACAGAAATCAGGCCATGCCACTGGAGATGGTTAAGACAGCAGACCAGTGGGGTGAGGAGGGCTGGGGCTCGGGATGTCCCAGTGGAGCGGTGATAAAGAAGAGCACAGGGATGCTTTAATGGCTAGGATCTGTGGGATCAAGGTTATCTCACGATACAAGGTGAAACTGGCCAATCAAAGATTCTATCACTTGTATGGAAATAACGGAAAGGTCATAAGCCTTGCCGTAAAAAAGTGGGCTCGTAGACAGAAATAAGGCTCTGTTAAAAATGAACTCCAACAGGCTAAAAATGCGGTGGCCAATCCCTAGCATGTAAGTACGATTCCAAACCTTCAGAACTGATTGTATTAGTACAATCTGATTTTAAAGAATAAAACTGGTGCAAAACAGTCTAACACCGGTGTTTGCTCTCCTACACACTCACTGTTTGCTCCTCTATCTCTTGGCGTGCCGCTTTCAGGACCCCACCCTCTGCGGGTTTCCCCACCCACTTGTGGGCGGAGACTATCCTGAAAGTTCTCCTGGGTTCAAAGATCTTCTGTTTTTTCTAAGACCTAAAATGAAAGAAATTTTGGCGTATTTATTCTTTATGGTCAATTGTGTGTGATGTCATTTTTTAAAACCCCAGTAGTGGTTATTATTACATGTTTTAAAAGTTGACCATAACTTTGGTTCTATGTGACGTAGGAACACCACACAAAGCTCAGCATGAAGTCTGACACCTCGAGCATCAGTACCAACTGGAGGAACATCCATGTAAGGAGTTGTTTTGCCATATGATGACAATTTATCATTGTTTACCATTTGATTCTAGTTATCGCTACGAATCAAAGTGTTCAGACGATTGAAGTTGAAACATTTTTAGAGACACTTTTGAAGTGTTTTCTTTATATTTAATATTCATATCATAAAGTTTAACTGAATCCATTAAATAGTGTATGAGGGAAGTCCTTGCTTAACCTAATAGATTACGTGTAAGACTTTCAAGTCAGGGATTTAAAGTCAGTGAGAGAGAAACGAAGGCTCAAGTGAGGACAGCATGGACAGCACGAAGAGTCTCGAAAGCTGAACTCTGAGAGACAAGCAGAAGAGGTTCTACTTTAAATCTAGGAACAGGTCGTCAGTAATGGTTCTTCATAACTAGGGCCGTTCCCTAGTCGAGTAATATTTAGGACACCTCACCTCATAAAGTGCTGTAAAAATGAGTTAGGACATGTCAGGTGTTGGAATTTGGAGGCATATGGATGCATGTCCTCTGCTGACAGTGATGAAAGAGAGTTGGGGCAAGTCATCAAACTGGTTAGAGGTGGGAAGTCTGCTATTACAATACTTTCTGCAGTACATTTACAGAACTTTTACAGACTGCATTTTTCTCTGTCATGATACTTTATGGACAGAATTCAATCAAATAGCTCTGTACTTGAGTCTATCACTCTAATAAAGTATTCAAATGAGCAACTTCATTAAGAGAAGATGTTTGATCCAAAAAACTTACAACTTGATGAAACACTCAAACTTCAGAACAGTGTGAGAACCAGTTTGCGTTGATGCTCGAGGTGATAGCTGTCATGCTTGGTTTTGTTTCATGTTCCTGTGTCACGTAGAACCACAGTTATTGTAATTTTAGAGACATATAATGATAATAAGACTTTCTGGTGTTTTAAATACGACATCACACAAGAACAAACATTGCCAAATTTCTTTTATTTTAGGTCTTTGAACCGGGAGAACTTTCGGGATAGTCTCCGCCCACAAGTGGGTGGAGAAAACCCACAAATGGAGAGGGGAAAAGGTTGATGCTAAGGATATCTATGCCAGTATGTATGTAGTTGTTTTCATCGGGAAAGACACAGTTTGCCCTGAAGGAAACATGGAGGAGGATTAAAATGCTAAGCATACCTACTCAAATCATATTGAGTTAGCAATTCTGTGCAAATCTGTCAAGGTACTACATTTACACTGTACGGCATTTAGCACTGTATGGCATTTAGAGGCAAGTTTCCCACCTATTAGGTCACCAGCACTCCAGTGATATTATGGAAAAGTATTATATTATAGAAATTTATATTTGCATTATTTAGGGTTTAATATTTATATTTATAATGTTTTTTTAAGTATATCTCTATAATAAAAGTATTTAACTGAGCGATGTTAGGTTTTCCATGTGGCATCCAGTAGGAAGAGGTGTGAGATTTATCTATAGCCATGTTGATTCAAATGTTTCCCACTTTTTGACCAAGAGTGAAATGTCTTGTGCATGGTCCAGAATTTCATACTGTTGCTCGTCGTCCTCCTGTGTCATCTGGACTTTTCCCCTGTCCTCCAGTGAGGGTGCCAACTGTGTTGCAGCACTTCACAACTGACTGCAGGCTAATGTCCAGCTTTAGCTATGGGTTGGAGCTACAAACAAGAGTTATAAAATTTTATTAAGCTGTGTTTTTCTTTGTTTTTGTCAGATGTAAGCATCAACAAGCACATCACCCCTCCCATCCACCCAACAACCATCCAGAATGGGCCCATAAAGTTGGTTCAACTGAATTAGCAAATTGGCAGTACAGTAGCACTACATAGTAAAACTCTTACTGATTGTCTCATCATTTCCATCTATGGTCATCTGCAGCATTTCTAATTAAGTGGCAAAACAGAATTTTCTCCTTCAGTGCATTGGAACGAGTTTAGCTCCCTATTGAAATTAGCGCAGCGAGAAGCAGCTTTTCCAAAGGATGTGCAGGATTTCCCAAAGTCACCGTGGCAAATTGCCATTATGTCTTAACCAACATCCGCTTTTCAGGTGTTCATTAGCATAATATTAGACTGCCTACTGACTGAGAAAGGGCAATGTAAGAGATGGAACATCTGTCTTATATTGAAACTAAAGGCAAAATGAACTGGTGCCAAGGTTAGTCCTAACATAACCAAATTATGGAGGACTGCCATATGGACCTTTATGCTTTGCGACAATGACACTTCACCCATTTCCCTCCCTTTCCTCTCCTTATTTTCTACTCAGCTGCAGTAATTATTTTGAGGCTTGGTTAAGGACAAGACTTGGACATTTCCCACAGTGACTTAGTGCCCAGTGTCCAGCCTATTGTTATCTTTAGCCTCTTCTAAGTGGCCGGTCTTCTGCTTGCTCCTATAGAGGGTGGCATTTTCCCTTAGTAATGATACTCATTATGTGTCCATTCGAGACAGCCAGTTCATCTGATAAAGCGAAAGGGAGCGCTGATCTTTTTCTTTCTTTTTTCTTTTTCTCATCACCACTTCCTCCATCTGCACAAAAAGTGTAATCCGCCCAGCCTTTATGCGCTACCAGGTGCTTTCACACTTCAAGTTTTCTCCTATTATCATGAAGAAATGAATGTTTTGATATGTAAATGATTTAATTAATTATACACATCGCTCGGTTCTTCCTCCAAAATAAGTGCTTGAATAGGCTCTGTTACACTATTCTTTCCCCCCAGGTCTCATTCAAAAGACCTTGTGTGGCTGACATTAAGTGGATGATGTCTGCCATGCCATGCAAATTTAAACAATGACTGTTCAGACAAGGTGCTTTTTGGACGGTGGTGTTGGTATTGTTTTCAATTTTCTGATAGTAAATGGATTTAATATGATAAGGTTAGTTGAACTTGTCGCCTTCGTTGTCTGATTCTGAAAACACTGGTGCATAAAAGACTAGCCGAGTACCACAGAACAATTCGCCTCTCGTAAAAACAGATGTGAATTGCATTGATGCATCATCTGTAAAGATGGGTCTGGAATGTTAGAATTTTTTATAATCATCCAAGCCTCTTATCCTTAACCAGGGCTGCGGGCGGCTATACCATTGTTCAAAGGGTGAAAGGGGGAGAAACACCCTAGACCAGGGGTGTCAAACTCCAGTCCTGGAGGGCTGTGGTCCAGCACGTTTTAATGATTTCCCTGCACAGAAACACCTGGTTCACTTCACCAGTTAATTGCCAAGTTTAGTGAATGTGTTTGAGTGGGGGAACCATCAAACTCCAGGACCGGAGTTCGAAACCCCTGCCCCAGTCCATTGCAGGGCAGACACACAGACAAACACATCCATTCCTAGAGATAACTCACCAACAGTTCCAGTTCACTTCCAAATATCTTTGAACAGGCAGCTGGTGCCCTGGTGTTTAGGAAGTTGCCCCTGCGAACCGAAGGTCATGGGTTTGAATCCCAGGCTTCCCAGTGACACCTCTAATATAATTGATTTTAAAAAGTTCAGTGAAGTTTGCACTTGTAGCTTAATGCCAGTAGTGGGTCCATATACACATTGGAGCTGAAACAGTAATGTAGAACACAGTGATTCTCAAGCACTGTAGTTCAATTTGAAGTTTAGTCTGGTTTTAAGGTTGTGGACCCAGTCCCATCCAACAGATGCAACTTTCAAGGCTTGCACACTTATGTATTGTAGGAGATCTAAAGAATGAGTTCATTTGTAATTGTCAGTCGCCTTCATACTAAGTTACTCCCTATTGTTCATTTTGTAGGTGCCACATCCAATGTGTGTTTCAATTTTCTGACAATAAAAAGGCTCATCCAAACCTTTTGTGTGCTCACTTTTCTTCACGCCCTCCATCTGAATTTCGTGCATCATAATAGTAATGGGATTGCAAGCTGTTGGACCTTAAGGAAATTCAAAACAGACCATTGTTAGATGTTTTTAAAGCACCAGTTCATAAAAATGAGGCAATAGATGTCATGAAAATAAAATACATGATTTAATTCATTTGCACTGATAATTACTAGTTTGCTTTGTGATAAAAAAAAATATGACTTCAATACAACCTTGTTTCACAAATCATTTTCTTTTGAGTAAAATTCCAGACTTGTGTTTATAGAAAGCTGCTTTGAAACAGTGTCTGTTGGAAAAGCATGATATATACTGCTCTATACGTTCAAAAACATCTGGACAGCACTTCTACTATGGTCTACCTACTGATGACAGCTGTTTTCAACTGTACACATATGGCACTTTTATAATACCACAAGGAACCGTACCGTCCCGCGAATAAAGGTTGTTCAATTGAAAATAGTGATTCATACCCGAGCCGTACCTGAGCTGCTCGACAGCAGGGTCAAAAGAGCTGACTGCATCACTGATTTCTGATTGGTCAAAATGTCATCATTACAACATTGCAAATAGCCCATAGTTTTTTTTACTGTCCATGTAAAATACCAAAAATGGAGAGACAGACTAACAACTGGGAAATCAATTAAATACAAGCACTACTACTGTCTGTTTGGGCTGAAGATACGTTTCATTACGAGTTTTCTATGACGCTAACAACTGTAGCCAAGAAAAAAAACATATCAAAAGCAGCTCTGACAGAAAAAGTTTCAGCTGATTTGACTCCATGGACACGGTTTTGGGACGACGACCGGTCATCAACTGTAGGGAGAGTATAGAACCGCCATCGCAAGTTCTGTGCAGCACTGTTCCTGTACGCCTATGGAAATTGTCTGACCTATTGTCTTCATAGAATTGACCATAAGGATGGGAGGCTCTGGAGCAGCCACACGTGAGCCTAAGGTCACCATGCACTTTGCCAAAGGTCAGCTAGAGACTTTGAAGCCCCACAGCTATTGGTCGAAGTAGTAGGACTGCATTCTCTCGAGCTTTATCCAATACCGCTGAGATTAAATGGACTGAAGTTGGTCATCCAAAACATCCAACATCAGTACCTGTACCTGGCCTCACTGATGCAATCAAGTCATCAGAGCAATCTTTCAGCATCTGGTGTAAAGCCTTCCCCAGAGAGTAGAGGCTGGTATGTAGCAAATAGGGACTAATACACATACTGTAAATAGAACTGAAGTGTATACTCCATCTACTGGCTTCATATTATCCCTGTTTGAACACACCTGGATCAACTCATCAGCTAATTATCAAGCCTCTGATGCATCGAGCCTTTCAAGTGTGTTGGAGGAGAGAGAAGTCCTAAGCTCTCCTTTCTAACTCCAAGCCTGCAAGCTTACAGAGAGAGCACTCAACCAACTGTCACTCAGCGGCAGCCAGTGCACTCAGCGCTCACATGCAAGAAGACTGGGAAATACTGCTAACCTGTAAAGTGCTGTTTACTCCTGCAGGAAGAAAATGCTTGCACACCTCAAGCGATAATTTTAATTTACACAATTTTTCCCTTTGGCCCATGTGCAGTGGAGCTTCACAGTGTGCTTTGGGGACTGAGGCTACACAGGTTCAAGGTTACTTTATTGCCATCAGCAGCTGTGAACGCATACATGTTGTGATGAGACGTTTCTCCATGGAGCAACATATAGCAACATACAACAGAACGCAATTTACAAAAGAAGCAACAGAGACAATACAACTACAGTATAACAGTATAGTGTGAACGGTATGTAAACCTTCCAGAGTGACTAGTTTTGCACCTTAAATATGAAGCAGTTAGCGGCATTGAAACAAAGTGCAAGGAATGAGAAACAATACAATAAATAGACAATGTGTGAATGGGAAGTGTATCCAAGACAACACAATCGGCACAGGTTTGAAGTCGGAGAGGCTTTCGAGTTTACGACGCTCACGTGGGCGAACTAGGTTAGTGGCACGCGGCAGAAGATACGCAGAATATGTCAAATACGCAGTAATGCAGCTTATGAGTGAGGGAGGACACTTGTCTAAACGTAAGTGTTCCATTTGTGTTGCTATGTTTGGTGACTTTTTGGCTTTATCGTGGCTTCTGAACAAATTTTATTGAACAAATTTTTTGTCATTTTTCAGTACTACAGTACAGTGTACAAGTACAGTATATTTATGTCCTTTTTTCTTTTTCTGTGACTTAGTTGTGTTTTTATGTTCTAGATTTTACAACTGTGTTAGGATCAGTTATTGACTTGTGTTTCGACACCAAAATTCGGGTTACATCACATGGATTAAAGAGAGACATGGAGAAAAATCAGATGTCCGCCTATAGTTTTAATGTAATTCAAGACACTGAAAACAAATTGTTAGATTCTACCCATCCTACTTTTGTCCATTTCTATAGATAAAAGTACGTCAGGAACCACACAAGTCTATTTGAGATTTGCTCAATGCAATTTGAGGCAAGTGTGGAATACAAGCATGCAGTTTAGGGGGATTACCGGATCTTTCAAAAAGTGATGGGGACATGACCACAGTGTCCCCAATGAAAAAGACACCCATACTTTGCATTAATAAATAAATTAATTAATCATTAGAAGGAAATAAATCATTAGAAAGAAAAATGCTTAGGTGTAAATTAAAATAAGACAAATAGATAGAACTATTCCAGCATTTTAATGAGGAACATCACCACTTGTATGCTATTAATCATTACATGAGATAACCAGGAGAACCGATTAAACCTAGGATAACTATAGTCCAGTCTTCCCCTGCACCCAAAGTGAGGAAGATCACACTGCCGCAGTCATTCACTAGATTAATTGCAACTATAACTAGAGTAATAGAAAAAAACCCTCCATGGTATTAAACCGTCTTTGAGATAAAAACATTCTTTTAACCTCCAAAAGAGTCGCAGAAGCCCTATGATACCCAGTGCACCTTAAACAACTATTAACTTTGTGTGTTTAACCAGCACTGATTGACTCATACTTTTTTCCTCTAAAAACAATCACTGAGAAAGTCTTGCTTGGCTTAGTGTGTCTGATTAGTGTCCTTTCCTCCAAAAGCTCACACCCATCGTCCAGAGCCAAAGGAAACACTGCAGTGAAAGCAGTGACATGGGAAGTATCCTCAAAGTTTTCTCTCTCTCTCTCTCTCTCTCTCTCTCTCTCTCTCTCTCTCTCTCTCT
>JBBJLS010000041.1:26206988-26224957 GCA_037577275.1 Bryconaethiops microstoma | reverse complement strand
CTCTCTCTCTCTCTCTCTCTCTCTCTCTCTCTCTCTCTCTCTCTCACTCTCTCTCTCTCTCTCTCTCTCTCTCTCTCCCTCTCTCTCCCTCTCTCTCTCTCTCTCTCTTTCTTTCTTTGCTGGCAAGCTCTCTTGCCCTCGCCGGGAGTGGATTAGCGTCCTCGTCTTTCGAGGGTGGTGTTTGCTCCATGGAGTTTGCAGGCTTGTGATGGAATGACGGCACTTGCCAAATCCCTTTCAGCCATCTCCGGCCTCCCCTCCCACCACTGGGCCTTCATCTCACGCCTCCACCCCAACATCTGAGGCGTCTGCGAGGAACAGAGAGATGGAGGCAGTGGCTCTTTCTTTCAAGTAGTGAATATTAAAGGAATATTTTTCCATGAAAATGCAGCTGATGAATGAGAGCTAATGGCTTCATTATGCAAATGGGAAACATACTAGCCGGTTCATCGTAGCACTCATTCAATATTAGCTGTGTGTGTGTGTGTGTAGTTGTTAAGGAATGATTTCCTTCCTTTTTTGAAATATGAGAGTTGGAAAATGTGAAAACATGTAAACATGAGTATTGTGGAGTCCCCGGGTCTGTTTATGCAAACAAATCTGCAGTTATTTCAGTGATTTGTTTCTTGTGATGTCACAAAAGAAGGCACTGACACGTGTCTTCTATGTTTTTAAATGTAATGTTGATTTGATTGAAAAACCATGAAATCGTGGATTTTAAAAGTACATATGGTAAGACGAAACTATGTCAAAACAATATTTCTCATATCACATAATGTGTCAGCAACCAGTTCATGTAATAACTTTCTGTGAGGTCGCTTTTAAAGGCATTTAACACTTTGGTCGTCTGGTTCAATTTACCACCACTGTAAAGAAATCTAAGATGGTAAGAGAGCGTATTGCATCAAACCATCCTGTATACGTCTTAACCATTTAGTCATGCAGAAATCTGAAAAATCCATTGGAATTGCCCTATAAAGCAGAATCTATAACTGAGCAAACACTACGTTTCAGTATTTTAAGGTGCATTTCAAAATCTAGCAGTTTGTGAGGAGTCCACAGTTGAATTTAGTTAGGAGTGTCTTTAATGCAAGGACATTTTGTAAGTATTGTTCATTCCGAAGTCTAATCTTTGGACCGATTCTCCATCCTTGTCTTAATTTTTCAGGGAATCATGGGTACTTTTCCACTTTGAGATGTTCCATGCCCACTGTGTTTGAAGACTTGTGTATTTAAAGAGGGAAAAAAATCCTTGTTTTGTCACAGACCAAAGAAGTTTCAAGATGACACAGCAGCGGCTTAGCATTCCTGCATAGAGTCGAGATTACTTAGCCTTTGATGGACTTGGAATTTAAAACCAATTTGCTTTCAGTAATGAGAATCTCCATTAAAGACTGCAGCCTAATTGAGAGAAAGTGAGGAAGGAAAAGAAGGGGCTGGCATAGTGGAAGGATAGGGAAAGGGTGGGGTGGTGGGGACAAGGAACTGGGGGGGTGTACGGGAGGTGGGGTGGTGGTCACGATCACATTTGCACATTAATTACCAGGCAGGTGCTGGCAGACCGCTTTAATGGGCTGAGGGAAAGGTCAAGAGGGTTTAGCTGTCATTTTTTTTTTCACCCATCCAAGCTTTTTTCCCACTATTTCACAGTTTCACATTCCCATTTAAATATAACGGCATCTTATTAAGAGGTTAATGAACCTATTGCACAGAAAAGTTTGTAATCATGGATGCATTTTGAGGAGCCAAAGTTGGCCAATTATACTTAACTAGCTCAACTATAGACTCTACAGTACCAATGCTGGGTGTCCAAAGATCTTGCCTCATTTTTTATCACCTTGATGAGTTCATGTCATTATCAAACAACTTTATCCTCATTATGCTCCATTTTCCCTGTTTAGTTATAGTTAATTTCCAGTGTAGGCGTACATCCCACTCCAATTGTTCAACTACATGGCAAGTCACTAAAATAAAACCTCTGAGAATCACCGGTGGTGTAAAAAAGTGAAGTGTTCTGAAAGCTTTCAAGTGGTCATGGTTTTCCATAATTTCCAAGTATCCCATTAGGAGGCGCTCCATGATGCAACTCTAACTGGATGAATCATTATCCTGCCAGACACTCTAAAAAGTAATTTCTTTGCATGATGACACTGAAGAACCATGTTGTTTCGCCAAAGTAGTGGATCTCCAAGTGACCTTCAGAGACTATTATGGCCAGATTTTTGCCCCAACCCAGCTCATAACACACAGGTATAAAAGACAAGTTTTATCTATTTTATACACTATATAGATACACTAAATAGCTTGAGTCCTCTGTATTTAACCTATTCAACAAGTGAAGCAGTGAGCCGCCAGCCAGTGTGTGGGATTTGACCCCACAACCTTCTGATCCCAGAGGAAACTCCATAACCACCAGTCCACCATCTGCCCAATGTGGACCACCCTGGGGTCTTTGAGGATCAGTTGGAGAAATGTTGCCCTTAAGAACCGGCCAGTGGAAGATTCATTACAGAGTCATGTTTGTAACTGATATATGTGTTAGTGTATTATTATATTTAAGTGGCTATTTATGTCATGCATGCATGCACCACAGCACAGAGTGTGAAATTGTTTTCTGCATTTAACCCACTCACCTGAGTGAAGCAGGGCCTAGTTGATGATGGAACCTGGGGAGCAAAGTGTGGGGATGGTATCTTGCTCACGGGTACCTCAGTGGTGCCACTGGCAATCCTGGGATTCAGACCTTCCAATTGTAGGGCAACACCCTAACCACTAGGCCAACAGTTGTCTCAAATTCTGCAGGATTTGAACCCAGGTTTTTAATCCTCAGTGTGAACCCAGTGACCTACAAAGGAGGGTTTGTGAAAGATATTTTTCAGGATATTAGAAGAACTTTTGAAGGCCTTTAAAAGACTTCTCATAATTACTTCGTAATCACAGGTCTCCTTTTCAAATGTAGGTCTTTATGAATCCAAAGGTGATTCTTCTGTGGCATTGCTCAAAGAGCTCTTTGTTGCACCTACACTTTTAGACACGAAATGTCCATCAGTGGAAAGTAATCAAATGCAAATGTACGAGAATAGTAATCATTTAGACATGTGATTTATTTAAGAAACTAGAATTTGCAGGCAAAGAAGGACTGTGAAATGCTTTGCACAGCAGACGTGAACCTGATGTTGGGACAATTGCGAAAGTGTCTACGCATAATGCTAAATGTTTTGGTGGAAGCATAGGTTGGTATTAAAACGGATTTGACACAGACCTGTGTTTTTATGCTCTTGTCTTATTTTGAACCAATTTGTATGAATGGTATCATGCTAATTAGTAACAATTAGCTTTCATTCATTGTTAGCAACATTAGAATGCATGGTTGAACTATTCATTTAAGGCTACTTTTATTTGACTTACTTTGCAACGGTTTCTTGCTAAAACTCAAGGCTCTGAAAGACATGGCAATGCTTTAGGATTTATCAGTTGTTTTTTTGCTTATCTAGATCACTGTCTACCCATGCATGCAGGACAAGAAAAGACTGGATGACTGTGAAAAAATAGAGAACTAGGGCTATAATTCTGGGAGGCTGGTACATATAGGCGTGACCCCTTTCAATCAGTTCTCACTCAAAAAAGGCAAATTGGACAGTCTTCATTTCTTATAATTGAAACAATTATCCATTTTCTTTGCATACACGTGCTGTGAAATCTGTCTTCACCAGCTGTGCACTTCTCAATCTATCAAGCCGACACCCTTGGGTGCTTATTAAGGCTTCGTGACGGCATTGCATGAAGAACTGAGCCATCGTTCGCACCAATTGAAACTTTAATGTCTCTTTGACTAGTTTGTAGCGAGAAGTTCCCACCTGGTCGTAAACAAGGCGAAGGCCGAAGCACTGTTTGGGTGTGCACAGCACTTAATATGACATATTGCTGCAATTATTTCATGCGATTTTTTCCCCCCACGCTGTTAATAATGCAAGTGGCTCGGAGACACCGATCAATCAGGAACAAAAGCAAACTCTCCAGGCCGCCTGGAGCTAGCAAATGGCCCCTGTTGCTGTCCAGGCATACTTTGGAAACCAAACAAAAAAACCCACATTCCTCTATTCTCCATCCATTGCCTCACCTCAGCACAACAAACCATTTTTCACAACATCAGCAATTCTGCGCCGCTTTATCTTAGTGGGCCCCCGCCATTTAGTACGCAAGGAGTGTTTCGCGAAATGTTCGGGGCGGGGGGGCGTGAGGTGGTGGTGAAAGGAAAATAACAATGACGGCGGAACGGCGCACAAGGCGGGGTTGAAAGGGCCTTTTGAAAGGCAGATGAGGGCTCTCGGAGAAGCGCAGAGTGACTGACTCAGTCTGTTTGACTGCTAGTCTCTCTGCTCACTCGCTGCTTATTTCCATACTTCCATGAAAGGGCCACGCAGAGACACCTGTAATTAGGTGCGAATGTGTTGCCAGCTCTCTCAGATCTACAAAGATAGGCGCTTCTGACCAGAGAACTGCTGCATGAAGGGACAGAGAAACCTTTGGTTTCAAGGTTTCAGACTTTCAAGATGTAGCCGTTATTGCAGACACAATAGGGGTCTTTCTACAGTACTGCACTGATTGTACTATAGCGATCATCAATACACACAGTATGCCAAGGACGCAGAAGGCGAGGGTCCTGAGGGGGCTGCATCACCCCTCAACTTGCTCTATGATGTTGTGCCACTAAAAACAAAATCACAAGTTGTAGGTTCTGTGTGCTGAAGCAGCCTAAAATGTACATGTTTTATTGTTCAATAATAATAATAATAATAATAATAATAATAATAATAATAACAACAATATGTGGGTTGTTGGTGGCCTAGTGGGTAGGATACTTGCCTCTGGACCAAGGGTTCGATTCCTACCTTCAGCACGACACCACTGGGTTCCTGAGCAAAACCCTTAACCCCAAGGTGCCCCGGGGAGACTGCCCCCTGTAGTTAGAGAATGGAAGTTGCTTTGAATAAAAGTGTCTGATAAATGCCGTAAATGTAATATGTATTGGTTATCTCCATAGGGACATCTCTTTATTCGCCCTCACTCTCCAGTATCAACCAGGACAGGTTCTCCTTTTGAGTCTTGTTTCCTCCTGAGGTTTCTTCCTCCAAGGTTTTCTTTGCCTCTGTTGCCTTTGGTTTGCTCACTAGGGCCCTGGACCCCAACTTCTGCAAGGCTGCTTTGTGACAACATTGTAAAAAGTGCTATATAAATAAAATGGTGGCGCAGTTTGTAATGCTGTTACCTCACACCTTCAGGGTTGCGGGTCCGAATCCTGGTCCTGGCCTTGTGTGTGTGGAGTTTTCATGTTCTCCTCGTGGTGGTGTGGGTTTCTTCAGGGGGTCTCCGGTTTCTCCCGCAGTCCGAAGATGCGCATCAGATGAATTGGGAATTCTAAATTGACCATAGGTGTGAGTGTGTGAGAGAATGGTGTGTATGTGTGTTCCCTGCGGTGGGCTAGCAAGTCCCTGCCTTGTGCCCGTAGACCCTGGGATAGGCTCTGGGTACCCGCGACCCTAGTAAGGATTAAGTGGTTACAGAGAATGAATGAATAAATAAAATTGATAAAGAAAATAGATGTGCAGTAATATCTTGACTATGAGGTTTCCTCTTATCAAGAACCTGATGGGTCTGTGCTTAGCTCATTTGCATAAACCTCATCCAGAAGAAGAGAGCAGAAACAATAGAGCGTGCCCCAGCGGTGGTTGTTGTGCATTCTTGTCCTAACATATCACTTTAGAGCTACTTATAATGTTTGTCACGTATACACTGCTATAACTGGCAGCACCCCCAACTTAAAACACCATCCTGCATCCCTGAACCGTCCCCTATTATATACTTGTCCAAAGTTGTGGGACACTGTTTTAATACAAATGAAAAAGCTGTTTAGATCTTGAAATTTTTCATTGACCCAAAAAAGATCAGTTGTTAACAATTGTTTAGAAAACTTTCCTACCAAGGAGGGCACTTTAATGAACATGGAACTGAGTGTTGAAGCTAAATATAACCAAAGGATTAGCTAATGGCTCTTTTATGCTAATGAAGCCTTTGCAGGTATATTTTCTTACTTCATTGTAAAGTCACAAGTAAACATTTTGAAAGGGCAGTGGATACACACATATGGGCTACAATACTCTATATGTCCAAAAGTTTATAGACAGCTGGAGTTTGGCCCACCTTTTCTATAGCAACAGATGTTGAAACATTGCTGTGACGATCTGATTGCATTCAGCTAGGAGAGTATTAGTGAGGTCAAGTACTGATGTTGGGTTATTTGTTCTGGATTACAAACACCACTCTAGCTCAACCCAGAGGTGCTGCATTACTTCAGTTCCTCAGTCTAATATTGTGGGGCATTCATACCCCTGTAGCTGATGTCTGGCACTGGGCATAGTGCCCTTAGGCCAGTGAGGATGCTTCATACTACCCCGTTCTATCAGCAGTGCTTTTCTATTGAGACTATACAAACTGTAAATGCATGCGCAATTGTGTCAGCATTGCGTAAACCTTAAAGTTAGTAAATACTTTTGGACAACACCTTTAAAACTACAACCTAATGTCAACTCTGTATACAGATCTGTCCAATTATTGTGGTATTCCATGAATGTTCTTGCAGTCGTGTCAGATAAGGGCAATCTACAATATGAGACTGTGATCTGAAATTATGTTCTCAGGACATAACACCTATGGTGCGTGATACTAGTTTCTTTGAGTTTCATGCTAACTATGCTAGAAATGATAGGATTCAGAGTGTAAAGCTATAATCAGTGTTTTTAATGTCAAGTTCTTCTAGGACCATAAAGAGCCTCTTGTTATTAGTCTCTTTGAAACTGGAGTAGGAAATCTAGCCTGAAAGCCTGAAATCTTACTGTGAGGGAGGGAAAAAAAGACTGCAAATCATGTGGGAGTGTGATGATATATCAAACAGCGAAGCAGCCGAGTTGGAAAAGAACACTAGTTTAGCATTAAGTTTACATCACATACAAAAACATACGTAGTCTATTTGTAGGCCAAGTGAGCAACTCTGCTGAACAGCAAACCATTGCTGAACAGTGTTTGCAGTTTGGCAGGGCACATTATCCTGCTGAAAGAAGCCACTGCCATTGGAGAATACAATTGCCATGAAGGGGTGTACTTGTTCTGATGTTTAGGTAGGTGGTAAATGTAAATTAACATCCACATGAATGCCAGGACCCAAGGTTTTAATATCAGTACATCACACTGCCTCCACTGGATTGATTCCTTTCTATAGTGCATCCTTGTGCAATCTCTTCCCCAGGTAAGTCACGCACATGCATCATCATGTAAAAGAAAACATGTTTCATCAGACAAAGCCACCTTCTTTCATTGCACCGTGGTCCATTGTTGTTGCTATTGGCAGTGGACAGAAGTCAGCATGGCCACACTGACAACTGACAATAGCCTGTGGGATTGGACCAAACAGGCTATTCTTCACTCGTCACATGCATCAGTAGGCCTTGGGTGTCTATAACCCTGTTGCTGATTCACTGCTTGACCTGTCTTGGAGCACGCTTGGTGGGTACTGACCACTACATACCAGGAAAACACCACAACACCTGCTGTTTTGGAGATGCTCTGACTCAGACATCTAGCCATCACAAGTTGTCCCCTGTCAAAGTCATTCAGATCCTTATGCTTGTCCATTTTTCCTGCTGGACGCATTAACATCAGAACTGACAGTTTACTTGTTGTCTAATATTTCCCACACCCTGACAGGTGCCAAGATAATCAGTGTTATTCACTTCACCTGTCAGTGGTTTTAATGTTGTGGCTGATTGGTGTGTGTGTGTGTGTGTGTGTGTGTGTGTGTGTGTGTGTGTGTGTGTGTGTGTGTGTGTGTGTGTGTGTGTGTGCGTGCCAGCCAGTCCTAAACAGGAGAGTCTATGTTGTAAACCCATTCAAGTTGCCAAAATTTCAAGCATAATGCAAAAGAAAACTAAAAAAAACAAACTGTGCCCACTGCTATAAGGTTGGACAAGGCTGCGAGGTTGAGTGTGTCACAGTTTCTCTATACATTGAATGGGTTTTGGGTCAGCCTTCTGTAAAATGTGTCCAAATTGCCACAAATGAATGCAGTTGTGATCAGAGCATGAACAGTACAGCTGAATTTATTTGAAAAAGGTAGAAGCAGCCAGTCTCTCCCACTGATTAGGCCTTCAGGATTTGGAGGGAAGGCTTTTAGATTTGTGACCAGTATAATTGGAGGGGGAGAAAATGTTTATATGGTAAATTTCATTTCTATGCCAGGGTTCTTTATGGAAAGAGTCACTTTAAAACTGCAACATACATTGTCCAATATATGTTAATGCTTGTCATTAGCTTACAGTAGAATATACTGTTTTCTGCACCCGTTTAGAATTAGTGTTAACATACTCCCATAGCAATTTTAGCAGAAATTCTGTTTTTTCTCCTTTTTTGACATTTATTTCTAATAGTTACAGTTCCTTCATTGTCTTCCTCTTTTAAAAAGGCATCAGACCTAACAAGACTCATGAACTGTGGCAAAATAGCTGTTATGAATAGCCTTGTGGCTTAAATTTACACCACGAGTTACCACCACCAAGTTGGGTGCATGGAGTAATAGTGCCTGGCCTGTTTGGCGAGTCTGTGTTCTCATCGTCCTTGCCGTGTACTTTGTGGCTGACACGCATATCTTCCTGTGACACCTCTCGTTAGCGTGTGTGTGTGAAACTAGCCCGAGGCTGGTGTGGAAACTGGCTGTGCTGTGGCTGAGACTGAGGCAGAACGGCAGATTTAGTAGGGATGAGAGTCTGGCTAGGCTGGGAATACCCCTATCAGCTTCAGAAAACAGAATAAGTGCTTTATCTCCACCGCTGAAGCTGCACCATGCACAGAACAAGCCTCCCCGCCCTTCTCCCTCCATACCCCCTGATTTGGATTCTGACATTTCCAGGGCTCGAGGAACAGGGGTGGGATATGAGGAGGAGGGCAAACAAAAAAAGGGAAAAAAAAGAGAGCAGTGTATTAAACGGTTATCTGCCTGCCACATTTGGCTGGAGCCACCGTAATCCCCCCGAGTGCCAAAGCGATCTTGCATTGTAATGAAACTCTAAGAACGACATAATCGTCCGTGTGTCCCTCTGTTTGCGCCTGGTAAGTCCCGCGAAAAGCCAAGCCAAACCCAAGGGAAGGATGAACAGTGGTGCAGCCTTCTGTGAGCACATTTTTTTGAGCTTCCTCTTTCTCAACCTACCCTACTGCATGTGTAAATGTGACACAACATCATTAGAAATTATAATCCAACTAAAATTCCCTTGACAAAAAAATCGGGATCTGGCCATTGCCATTCCAAGAATCTATGAGTGAATTATGTAGGTCAGTCACAAAGGAACCTGATACGGCTCTGAGTAATTGGAAACTGTGGTATTGTTTCATCCTATAAGTTCATGTGAGAGGCCTGACCTATTGCATAAGGCATTGTGAGGGGCAATGAGGCCGGCCTTAACTCTGTGTTAAATTGGTCTGAAATGGGGCTGTGACTCCACATTAGCATGCCTGATGCTTTTTATCGGTTGCCCTTTCACATCGCGCAGCCCGACCATGTAATGCCACCAAATTTAGTCACCAATGAAGCAAGTGGACGCTTTAATACAGTTTAGCATTTGCTTATTACACATGGCTTTTGAAAAGGTTAGGGAAGGTAATGGCCTGTTTCTGAAGGCACGCATGGATCCATTGTACTGTTTACTGCAACGTGAAACGTCACCGATTTGTACACCATAACGCACTTACTGAGTTATAGTAATAAAAAAGGGAAACTGTGGCAGTTGGTTTGGTTTTTTTATCCATTATCCATGACTGAAATCATGAAAGCTCTTATTCTACAAACTATGTACCATTTGCACGGTTTATTTTTTTTAAGATACCATCAAAAAAAATTTGAAGGATTTTTTTATTTTTCCCATGTTGAACTGACAACATGACAACGTCAGACACACACCCATCTGAACCAATCACTGTCGAGTACAGGGAGACGCAGACCAGATAGATGATGACGACAGGACACAGGTGTGTCATGCCAAGTTCTTCAGTGCGTTCTCAAATTTGTAACATGAAGCCAAAGTGAACAATACCAAATGCATTAAAAAAACAAATGTTGTTCTAGACTTCCAGGTGAGAAAACATACTCTGAAAGCTAGCAAAATCTAATTGATCTAACTGTTCTATGTTGTTGTGTTTGGTCAAACACACAATTCTATACATTAAAAATCAAACATTACAATAAAATTACAGGGTGGCGGGTGCTCCACATGCTCCATCTGTCTCGTTGATAGTCCAGTCAGTGGCCATCATTGTTTTCTTGTTTGTATCAATTACAAGGTTTCACATTATGACCGTAAGCAGTAAAGAAATAGCAGGAGAACCAGAGTATTGCTGTTGTACCAGTTGACCTGAAGTCAGGTGCTAAATCACTCGTATTGAGTCAGTAGGAGCGGATCACTCCAGGGCAGGCAAAGGCAGTGGACTGGACGATGGGCTCTTGAGCTACTTCACTCTATATTCTCATTCCTCTTTGGGCTAGTCATCATGGGTTTACAGTTCTGTTCACTGCTGTTTCCACAGTCTTGGCCATACTTTTGATTAGCAGCCCTGTCAGCTTTTAGAACTCGAGTTCCAAGCCAAAGCAAACCCTAAGGGCACTTCTCGCAGTATCTATATTTATTTATATATAGCTATATTACAGTTTGGAGGTCCGGTGTGAATTTCGTCTTGTAATTACTGCATGCTGAATTAGCATACTTTCCTAACCACATGTTAAATTCACTCGCCTTATTTCACCCACCATGGCCCGCGTTAAGCATTTTAAACCGATAATTCACCCCTGTGCCAAAAAATGTTAAAAGCAGGGTCTCATTAGCATAATGATAACAGGTCCCTCCTGGCTTTCATTCATTATTTGCGATGTTAGCAGTCGTGGGTGAAGTGTTCTCTAAAATGGTTGGGGTGAGGCAGGCTACTGTGTTCACCAGATTTTAGATCTAATTTATGGTAGAAAGTAGGCCAAGCAAGGACAGCCCTCCATTGATTTTCCCCATCACGC
Organism: Bryconaethiops microstoma; assembly: GCA_037577275.1. NCBI lineage: Eukaryota > Metazoa > Chordata > Actinopteri > Characiformes > Alestidae > Bryconaethiops > Bryconaethiops microstoma. The sequence continues at coordinate 26,213,850 of JBBJLS010000041.1, read as the reverse complement.
CTTTTGATTTTCATTCATTATTAGAATTGTTAGAATTTTGGTGATGCCCAAGGAAAACCTCATCGATTTTTTTTTTATCATTAGTATATCATTTTTTTATCATTTACATTGTTAACATTTCAAGAGAAATGAAACAGCCCAAAACGACAAACATGATATAATTATATGAAATAAGCTAAGAACTTTATTTCTTTATAAATGTATCATTTTGAAGACATTTTCTTTCAGCAGTGACAAATTGTGGATCAAATAATCCTTCATTTTATGTGGTCTACTGTGCTGATGAAATTCTGGCCCAGGACAGAGGCCTGAGGGGAGGGCAAGGAGAGTGCCAGTCCATAATTACATCAGCCCCCTATTGACTTTCATTCATTGCTAGCACTGTTAGCATTTGCGTGTAAAGCATTCCTTTAAACGGTGGAAAAAGGACATTGCGATGATCAGATTTCACATATGATTTATGGTGGAGAGCAGGCTGAGGTGATGGGCCACTCCATTTTGGCAAGACTCCTGCTCTTAATCAGTCCTTGCGGCTGGATAATGACATGCATTATTTAACATCAGCGCCCGTAATGCCACTTCGCTGGCTCTCGTGTTTCTGCCGTCCCGTGGAGCGTGAGGGCTGTGCCCCTGGACAGTCTACGTTTGCAACGCTGATTTGGGCCTTGTCAAGATTCGCCTCACAGCTCGCTTTTCATTTGAAAGTTTAAAATGTTGATCAGGGGTTGAAATGCAGTGTTTTGAAATGGAAATGCTTGTGCCGCTCTTCAGCTTAGCAGACATCGCATTGTTCACGCCTGACTGTTCTTCATATGCTATTTGGATTGCAGCGAAGTGAGATGAAAGCACTGAATTATTGGATGTGTCGTTTTGATATTTCAGCTTCCTGCTGTATGAACTGAGCTCAAGTGCACGTGCACATGTTCACATGCCACAGCTGTATTTTACGTCAGATTTGCTTGTTAGCAAGCCTGGGGTGGGTTGATTAAAAAGAATTATCCATGATTTATAGCCTCTAATTTAAGCTATTGTCATAGCAGCCATTAAATCCAGTTCCTACTTGGTAAACTTTTTCAATATTGTTGCTATTTAATGTTGATTTGTAGGATAAAAATCTGTAAACCTAAAAATGAATTGCATTTTTCTCTTTCTAAGCGAACAACCTGACATTGTTTTTGTGCTTAAATGCATTTTTTGAATAGTGGGAGTTGTCCTGGATTTTTTTCTAAAACAAAGAAAGCTTTTTACAGCAAACGCTCTTATTTTGCTCCTCATTGCTCACTAACAGCTCAACACAGAGTCACAGCATGTCACATACAAAGAGCCAGCAGTGTCACAGCTAATTTGAGTTATTAGGAAATAATTTACTTAATTATATAAATTTAACATATTAGAATTGGTAGAATGGCTACTAGGGTGCCTACAGTTAAATAAATTCTAATTAAGAGAGGCCTTTACACTTTTACAACAGAAAGTCAGAAGGAGGTAACCTCCCACAAACACAAACACAAACCCTGGTTTGTTAAAGAATCTAAATATGGAATTTTGTTTACACGCTATCATTTAAAAACTATACATGCATTGATAAGTGTATAGAACACTTAAAGCAATACATTCAATCAGTATAGTCCATTATGATATTTTTGGATATTTTGATCTTTGTTATTTGTTATTTATTCATCTTGTATTCATAATAATGTAAGGGGGTCTAATCTTTTCCAAGCATTAGCACACCTGACTGTGTTGCTGTTTGTTTGGAGTAAAAACCAGCCGCCCTTTGCGAAAGTTTCTAGATCCAGTGTTTCTTCTGAAGAAGAAATTGTCCCACATTAGGTGTTGGAACATTGCTGCGAGATTTGATTGCATTCAGACACGAGAGCATTAGTGAGGTTAGGTACAGACGTTAGATGATTAGTTCTGCATCACTATAACTCATCCCAGAGGCACCCAGACGGCTCTTTTAATGAGTGAGTTCAGCTACTTTGAGGAGCACTTACTGCTGACACAGGTGTTCAGGTGCACAGTCTCCACAGAAAACTCTGCCATGATGAGCTGGCAGAGTACAAAGTCTCTGACGACTGACATGATTAGACTGAGGGGAGCTTAATTTTTTTAAAGAAGGGATGCAGTACCTTAGCTGTAATCCCCTTGGTCAACAAAAATTATGACGACACAACTCTCTTTTTCATCCCATCTGATATCTTGGCTAGTTTCTCATGTTACATCCAGGTCATTTGTGTTATACATGCACCCCATACATTTTTGTTGACGTTTGCGACCATCAGACATATCTGGAGTGTCGGCTTAAAGTGAGCAAGACACCAGGCTGCCAGTTCTTCTAGCTGAGGGAGTCTGAGCCCTAGGCAGTGTAAGACAAAGCAAAAGCATGGCCAACAGGCTGGTGTCAATCCAAACCATTTATCCTACTCCCTAAAAGATCATTTGACAGAACAACTGGACCTCTGACTTCGTTTTGTACAGTAAGAAGTTGGGGACTTCAGCCACGAGAGCATTAGTGAGGCGAGCTACTGATGTTTGGTGATGAGCTCTGCATCACTACAACTCATCCCTGAGGTATGCAGACAGCCATTTTAATGAGTGAGTTCATCTAATTTAAAGAGCACCCGTTGGACACTCAGCAGTTTCTTTGTTCAACCATTTAGCTTGACAGGCTAATCTTAGATTGTTTGGACTGTTTGTATGTTGGCCTTAGTTGTGATTTGTGACATAGCGATGTGGTTTTGACAAAACTTCATGAAGAATTATTACCCCTACTAGGTACACTATATGGACAAAAGTATTGGGACGGCTGACCATTACACCAACAGGGACTTTAATGACACTGCATTCAAACTTTAATATGGAGTTGGTCAACACTTACATAAGAGCTTCCACTCTTCTTGGGAGGCTTTTCACAAAACTTTGGAGAGTTTCTGTGGGAATTTATGCCCATTCATTCTGTAGAGCATTGGCACTGATGTTGGACACGAAGGCCTGGCTCACTATCTCCATTTCAGTTCATCCCAAAGGTGTTGGATGGGATTGAGGTCAGGGCTCTGTGTGGGCCAGCTAAGTTCTTCCACACCGAGCTCATCCAACCACGTTTTTATGGACCTTGCTTTGTGCACTGGGGCACAGTCGTGCTGGAATAGAAATAGTTCTGACCCAAACTGTGTCTACAAAGTTGGAAGCATGGCGTTGTTCAAAATGTCTTGGTATACTGAAGCATTAAGATTAAGCCCTTCACTGGAAGTAAAGCGTCTAGCCCAAACCCTGAAAAACAGGCCCAATACTTTTGTCCATCTAGTGGTTTTTTTGCTTTATTCATATTTAACAATATGTAACATTATGTTAAAATAGGCCTGCTATCATAGGGACTTTCTTAATGAACACATTTTTGAGAGTACAGAGCCATCAAAAGACATTCCCCTCCACTATCTGTTACTTCACAGTGCTAGCGTCCGTTACAGTAGATGGATTTGTCTCTCATACGCTGACCCATAGCAAGGTTAAAAACGCTTTGTAGTCAGAGAGAGAGAGACAGAGAAGAGGATCTGCTGGGACTAATTTCAATGTGTTCAAACAGAGTGAGCTTTGATCCAGAGGTCACGTAACAGAGTGCTCGCTTCAGTTTAAAGAGCAGCAGTCTAGAGCACTGCACACTCTCCAAAACTTCTATCAGGCAGACAGTTAGGATTTAACAAACAGGACCAAGCTCTCACACACACACACACACACACACACACACACACAAACATACACACACACTCTCTCTCTCTCTTTCTCTCTCTCTCTCACACACACACACACACACACACACACACACACACAGCAAAGTTACCATTCAGTGATGTAATGCTAGTGTTAGCCTGCATTATCAGCAAAAATCTTTGCTACTGGTATTACTACTGGTACTACTGGTTTTATTATGTGAATAATAATAAGTCTCCTGAAATGTGGACCAATGTGTTGTTGTTTTGCCCATCTCCCAATGATATGAAGTAATTTTATTACTATTAATTTTGCAATGCAGTAAAACAATCATTGTTTTGGCACAATGTCTTATTATTGCTTGTTCATAAAGTCAATGGGAACCTAGCCAGACCCCACGAATAATATACATGGGATGCATCTGCCTATGCGAACATATTTGCTCTGCGAAAATGAACTGAATATTTCCGTTATGACATTTAAGCCATGATTTCCCCAGAAAATATACACAATGACGGGCAGTCTGATGGGTGTAGAACAGGCGTGCACGCGCTAGATTGTTTACCGCCAGCGCCGCATATTCTTATTGCATATCTAGACCGACACACCTCATCTTTCTCCCCAGCTCCGGCGCTATCCGTTCTGCGACTGCTTGTTTAGCTGTGTTGCGTCTGTGGAGGCGAGGCCGAGCTGTAATTAACCAGAATGGAAGTGTCAGTCAAGCACAGGAGACGAGCCGCAAACGTCTACAGCTGTCTAGCATCAGCAAAGCTCAACCTCCACCACCACTGCTGGGGTCCCTAAAGTCAGCATACGCACACACATACACTCACACATTATCCACTCAATCACACGCCCCCTCCAGACACTCGTCTGAAATTGACATGCCATCAGCTTAATCAAGCTCCGGAATATAAGACTGAATGCAACGGAGCCGGTTTGTCTGTATTGTTGATTATTGCAGATGATGGGAATAAAATGTTTTGCTACCATGGTCATTACTTGCTTTCATTCCCAACAGGATGCCTGGCAAATTCATAATTTACCATGCAAACTGCGAGGTCTGAGGCCCATACTTACTGAGCTCCTCAAAGAGAGAGGGAACTTGGCTGAAGCATCCAGAGTTGTTTGTTAGCAAATGCTGAGCCAAGATCAGTGAACTTAAGACCAATTCCCAATGTTTCTTGCAAAGTCTCAAGTCTTTAGTTCAGAATTTTAATCTTGTTATTAGCTTTAGGCATTGTGCTGTACAAAAGTAAGCCCCTATTGATAACCTGTCAGGTTTGATACAGCTTCAAATAATGAGCCTTCCATTAAGGATAAACCCTTCAGTCTTTTGGAGGAAAGTTGTTTTTGGTAGCTAGTGCACTAGCTAGCATAGCATACTTCCATGCTAGCTGTTTCATGTTTTGTCTCTGTTTTTAATGGCGTGTGGTTCTTCATTGTGTCCAGCAGACAAAAAGTTTTTTTGATGAGGCTAGACATTTAAAGCTACATGAAACCTGATGCAGCTCCAAAAACTATGCATTGCCATAGCAAAACAGACTCACATATGTTTGAAAAGAAAAGGTTTTGTTCATTTACTGCAGTGAGGTTGGCAATCCTGATTTAATTCAATTTTGATTTAATTAAATCTGTTTGAAATTCCAAGAGGGAAGGCTCAGTCTGAGTCAAGCCACACGCCAGTTAAATGTGAATCCTAATCAAGTTGCAAGTTAGTTAAGGGAGAGTCTGACTCCACTTGTGAGTCAGTTAAGGAGTCTGCATCAAGTCCCGAGTCAGTTAAGAGTGAGTCTGAATCAAGTTGCAAGTCAGTTCAGTGCAAGTCTGAGTGAAGTTCCGAGTCAGTTAATGGCAAATGTTAGTCAACATGCTACCTGAATACAATTTTGAGACACTGACTCTGGTCAGTGTTTCTGGTTCTGTCTGATGGAACAGATGTGCCTTCTTTTTCAAAAGCATTTCAGTCTACATTGGTTCAAGATGTGATACTCATCAAAACATGAAAAATGAACACTTGACATTGGGCTTATTTCAGTTCAGATACTATGGCATATTTGTTTCAAGTGCTCTGATCATACATGGACAAGGAGACGTGTAGATTTTTCTACATGGTATTTCCAAGCATTTTGAAAGTGCCTCAATTGACCCCTTATGATCAAATTCCATTAAAGGTAAAAAAGAAGTTACACAAACTACAATGCTGGACCTCATCCAATAAAAATAATCCAACTTGAACAGGACTTCAGTGTCATGATCTTGATGGCCTAGTAGTTTCAAAGCTGCTGCACTAACTAAACCTTTTACCTGACATGAGCAGTGGGAGTTTCTCACGAGGAACACATTAACTGTTCATGTCATCATGTGCTAAACATGTTTTCAAATTGTGAGATTTCATGGAAAAGGGCCCCAAGCGTTTATCCTTAAGACTAAGCTCTGTCTTGATCCAAGCTCATGCTTATATAGCCAAAGCCTGAGGCGGCCAAATGTGAGATCCAATTACACATAATAAATGATTACATGCTTTGCAAACAGCCAGCTAATTAAGGTCTTGGTCAAATAATTGATCTAATCATGAATGGCTAATTAGTTTCTTGTAATGGTACCAGAAGAGTTATGCATCGTTTTGGTCGTGCTTGTGGTATATGGAGGTTACGTTTAGCTGTAAACAGGTTTTTATGTTTTATGGATGCTCTAGATCTGACCTCGTTCACCCACAAGCCACTGCAGTGTCATACTGTGGCTCAGCATTCTCAAATTCCAACAACTGTCTTTGGTGCACCATGTGTTTGTTGAGATGTCTGTGAATACTTTCCCCCTTTCAGACTTTTCTCTTTGTACTTTGCGTCATTCCTTTTTCATACCACTGTCAATGCTAGTTGGGTACCTCGTCTAAGCATACCTTGAGCCTAACAGAATGCTGTCGTACATTGCCATCATCCTTCTGACTTTCTGTAACCCACAGAAAAGAATAAGGAGGTTTTAAAGTTTCAATTTGTCCATAGTTCCCTTCCAGCAAATGTAGTTGATGTGGACATGTCGTTTTTATTAAAACAACAGTCTTCAGCATTGGGTGCGCCTGGACTGCCTGGACCGCCTGGCACCAGCAGTTCAAATCTTTCTTCATAAAGGACTATCTTTAAGAATGGGT